>DWGJ01000703.1:0-26163 GCA_018246895.1 Aspitha aspitha aspitha | reverse complement strand
CCCTATCAGAAGTCGGTCACAGATGCGTTGCTACTCTTGAGGACTAAGATGGTCGCCTCTGGTATACAAGTGGACCGCCGACCACACCCTTCGGACCGAAAAACTGTTGAAACAACTGCTTCACGGCAGAAATAGGTGGCAGAAACAGGTATATACATACATAGTATCAATAATAAGTACCTATAATATTCCATTATATAATGTACCAATGATAGAAAATACTATTGATATTATGTGAAAAACTAAAACATGGAAACGTTCACGGTAAATGTTAGTCACTCTCGTATGGTTAGTTACAGGAAGGCATAATAAGCTAAAGAAAACGAACATTTTTCCTATGTCACCAATTTTCATGCAGGATAACCTGAAATTGTAGACAAGTTATATAGTACACTATAGTAATATTGCCAGTCATAACTTAGAGGTTGTTTGATCTCATTACAGCAAAGGGTTTCGCAACAAATTCTCGTGATATATATCATTCAGTATATCATGTGAACTACGACGAAAATAGATATAAAATTTCCATAAAGAGTCCGTAAAGGGCCTTAAGTATTATTGAGCTTATTAAGAACAGAATAAAAATAAACGTAATAATAGATTACTAATAATAAAGGAGGACTAAAATCTTATCATATCATTATTAATTACTGAGTGTTAAAATACCCAATTCATGTTTGAGCACGTTACTAACATATTTGGATATGTATATAGGAACAAAATAATATTTGGATAGTTTTTGAAAATATAGTTATAGTAAGTACCTATGTAGTTATTGCGAGAATTTATATGTATATTCGTGTAACGTTTAAGCGCGACGACACACTCACAAAATATTATTAATGAAATTCAATGAGACTGCATTCCTCCATATTTCGCGCTACCTGAATAATCACATGTTTGTTCAAAATTTCAAATAATAATACATAAAGAATGGAATACATGGAGAAAATAACAAAACTTCTTACATGTAGTTCTTAGCGTTACAAAGTACAACGTCGTTACAAAATACCTAATCATTTTCACATTTGAAAAATGTGACCGGACGAATATTAGGGGTTTGAAAAATATAGTTTAAGATGCATACGTAATCGAAGTAAACCTGAACAGCCGCGATATTCGCAACGTGGTCCTCAAGCCAAGGCTACCGTGTTTAAGCATTCGGTTCATTCAGCTATAAATCAGATGCCGACTAGGATTGATTATATTCTGATGACTGTGCAGCGTCCGAGATTAATGCTTTGAGGTCGGTGTGATCCATCGACTCTCGAACCGAACCTATGCGGTGAAAAAAAATTACTGACGCCAAAACCTTCTAATTAGTGTAAAAGTAGTAGACAGAAGTAGTTCCCTCGTACGAGTATTTCATCATTGGTCTAATTATAGAACTAACATCGAAGGTTTTTATAGAACTTCTAGTAGTAGATAGGTAACAAATTACAACACATAGTGTTTTCGTTTCAAATGTTAATAAGAAACAGATTAATTTTATTTTCTAATGGTCAAAGCCAAAGGACATTTAGTCGAAATGAAAAGAAAAAATAGTAAAGAACCAGTTTTAAATGGTAATAAAGTATCATCGGACAGACTTCTACCATGGAAATCGAAAACTTCAATTCTAGTCAGTTACACTTAACCTAATAGCTTTTCGCTACAAATTTATATCTTTTACAGCAAGTCGGACGGAAAGCGCCTCATAAGTTTCAGCCGCACAAACCATTTAAACACAGCACAACTAGACGAGAGCCATAACAACAAGCATGCCCCTTAAAACCAAACATAATATTTATACCTCTTTCTGTGATGAGCAACAACATTCGTATGTTAATTTTATTGTGACTCTTATGAAAAGAGGGTAAAAGTGTGGATTATTGAGGCAACGGGTATCAGTGTATGTATGTAATAATACAACTATATGTACAGATGTGCAGTCGTTTGTATAATATTTCCATTCTGAAAATAAACAATGAGTACGTAAACATTTTAATAGCGACATGTAGATACTGGATACTGCGTGAATTACTTGTTGCAGTCCAGCAAAAACATTTACATAATGTCAATGGTTAATACAATATTTGTATCCCTTGTTTTCCTATATCGATACAGTTTCCGAGCTTATTGGTTTCAAAACCACCATTAACGTTATCGCACCCATCATCATGATAGTTGACACACATAATTTGTACCTACTTGTGTGTACTTTGACGCCGAATATACATAGGTACCTAACTAATGCACAATGTAACATACGAGTAGGAACTTATGTGTGGGTTTAATTTCTGTGGTCTTATTTTATATACCTACAAACACGTAGGTACTATGGTTTCGTTATGCGAGGATAACAATCGACAATGCATTTAAATTAAAGAATTCTACTAAGAATAATAACTGGTAATGTTAAGTATTTTGTTAAAATTTATTATTAACTGCGGTAACAAATTAAGTAAGCGATCAAACACGCCGCGCAACATTATTATACATAGAAAAGCAAATATTGAATCTTTACCCGTCAAAAATTCGAGAGAATTCTATAGACATTTTCTGATAGATTGGTTACTTATTGACGCAAGGCGAGATAAAGGGTTAATAACGGGTGAGAGGGTGGCAACCGGAACTAGACACGATTCCACGAATGATGTTACTCGTAAAAGCAAGAAATATGTAAGAGAAGAATCATATTCTATTTCTCTAATCCTACTCGTATTTTATTGTTTATATAGATAGCATTTAATTTGTTTAAATTTTTGGTTTGAATTTTTTATAAAACATGCACCTAACATATAACAATAAAATAATTTTACGTTGCACAGGGAAATAGCTATCGATTAGATACTTACTAAGCCAATAAATTATAAAACGGTACCTATCTGTGCTATCGTCAATAAGTTAGTTTTTTACTATAATAACATTTAACAGAATGGGTATTGTATTAGTAAAAACAATACTGATACCAACTATTCATTATATCGACACAATTGTCGTAGAATAGTCAAGTTTAAGATTTTACAAAGGAATGTCTTGTGGGATGTACAGTTTATAATCATAGGGTTTATAGAAACATCTCTTCATATTCCCCCAAGGAGTAGCTCTAGGTCACTATTCAATTTATTACAAATGAACGAAAGGGCCACTTGTAGACTCTAAACATCTCCCGTAACCGACACTGGTTATGTGTGCGTTTGAGAGGAATCCTTGACAATCTGTATCGTTATGAAACGTACGAAAAAAAATATATTTCTTTTACCTACCTTTTCATTATATTTCTCAAAGTATATACGCATTCTTTATAAGTGAAACATGTTACCATTTACTAGTATTACTTACCTCGAGAATATGGGTTAGATCGATAATTAGTTAAACGTAACGCTAATTTGTTATTTTAACAATTGAAACGTCATACGACAATGGAACAATCTGGTATGTATTAAATTCATCCGTCGGCTTGTCGATCTGCGCCGTAAACCACGGTTTTCATTTACGGTCCTCTACAAACACAGTAGGTACCCATATCTAGATTTTGTGAATTTGATAAACATTTATTAAAGATCTGCTTGATCTCGGACGAAACTTTACAAACAATTCGAAAGAGATTTTAATTGATAGGTCCGTTCAAATTGCTTTTGAATTACACAACAATAATATCTGATATTAACCAAATTACGACCGCAAAGTCAAATCCGTGATTAGGTTTGCGAGTGGTTCTCCCGGCTCACTATGTCCAAGCCCGACTTTGACTTCGCAAAATAACAGCGGAGCTTTATTAATCACTAACTGTGTGAATAAATCCTACATTGGTTTGATTTATTTAGCTCACAGCTGAGAGTGAAATACTAGCAATTGACATGCCATGTACCCAAACTCATGTACATACCGATATAGGTACAAAATATTTTTTCTACGTACTCTACAAAATATTTTTCCATTTGAAAATTGTATGTGAATGGAAAAATATTATTTAACTCTAAAGGACTTTCATTATCCGTTCACTTATTGTAAACACATTTATCGTAAAGGTCAAAACAACGGTATCAAATATTTCAAACCACGTGCCACTAAGGTATCTCAAAAACATTAGACAGTAATAACACAGAACCTTTCAGCTCCAGCTCAGTTGAGTATCTGCCTACTTGACGTTTTGTACCTACTTCAAACGTAAAACAATGCTTTAATTGCCCTATTCCGTTCTAAACGGCATAATAAGGCTTTTCGTCTTTGATAACATAGAACATTTATTTTAGTTGACCTTAGCTGCTGCATTTCTTGTTATCGTGTTCTGTAAGTCGTTTCTTCGCAACTGTAAGTATCACTCTGTGTATACTATGTACATACATATACACGAGTACACTAAATGTAAACTAAACCTGTTTTCATATCGGATAATGTGATATGTCGTATGGCAATAATGAATCACATTACAAGCGAAGGTGATAATACATTTTGGTGAACAATGACATTTATAATTTAAAATAAATTCTACGTTTAAAAAAACTTCATCAGTCCACCGCCGAGTTAAGGAAAAGTCCAATTAAGTTAACAAACCAGCGACAAGTCAATTGAAAGGGTCAACAAGGCTCGTCCGATAGCGAATGCTACTCGCTTCCTTCCTCGGAAGTGCTTATTTGATTTGCTTTTATTTAAAACTGGGTGATATTTCAATCTGAAATCGGATCATAAAAAAAGTGTATTTCTGCAAAATTCAAAAATGACTGAACAAATGTACAAGGCTTCACATGTATGTATTAATATTTATAACTTCTTGTTTGGTCGATTTCAAATTCTTAAATCGACCTTCATTGTATTCACTACAATTTTGAATATCTACCATCTTTAACAAATTTTTATATTAGGTTAGCTCGTCATGTTTGAATATGAAAAAGGCTATATGAGAAAAAAGAGAATATGACTTCCTTGGTACCTACAAGAAACGGTTATTTACTATTGTAGGAAGGCAGTAGGTTCAATACAGGCAGATATTCAATCGAATACACCGCTCTTCTCAGCAATCTCATCTGAAAAATGCGTTTTATTAAACACAAAGCATAGTAAAGTTAATATTAAAAATACTTCCCTCCACTTGGTAGAAGACCAACCTCACAAGACGTTAGAGCATTTGGATCCTTAGGTACCCAAGTAACATACGAGTAGTGTTGTGCCTTCATTTATGATTTAAGTGGGTTTTTTTATCGGGACAGTATAACATAACAACAACGTTAAACTCCTTGTAATGAAAAATAGGGTTATTTGCTTTAATTTACTAGTTAATGTTTACTTTCCTATATGTAATTGAAGATTTATTGTCATACACGTTCACAACACATCCTGCATAATAGTACCTAGTACATAATATGTAGTAGTATAGTGGCTCATAGGAGATATCTTTGATAGGAATAAAGGCTTTTCATAACATCAGCATGTCACAATAGCGCCCGTAATGGAGTAGTTTAACCATTGCGTACTTTGACAAAATATATAACTGAGGCTATGAGCAGCTTTTGGAATTAGTTGAAAATACTATTTCTGTGCAACTTGCACATGCTTAGAGTTTTATTGTAACAAGACCGGTTAAAAACCTGAAAATAAATTTTTTTGTTAACATGTAACGTTCCATGTATGAGTGAATTATTATTTTGATGTATAAAATATAAATATTATTAAAAGTGGGAACCACTTGCCATAAGGATGTAGGAATAGGTCTATTGATATCAATTATTTCTATTTGTTTTTTTTATCAATAAAACTACAATTACAACTACAATTACAAACTACAATCAATAAAAATACAATTACAATCAATTGGTAATAAATAATGATATATATAACTGCTATTAATATAAGGTAGTGTGAGCGCAGGTTGTATATGTATTATATAATATACTATTATAATTAATTGGCTGGGTAGAGATTTCATTAGTCAGTATCTGTGCCATCGAAATTAGTCAGAGACGTGTCGATACTTCTGAGTATCTACATAATAAGATGGTCGCGACGTCTACACCTGTAATGGATGCTCATATTTATGTGTGGACAATTATGCATTATTATTTTCTTTGAAACATTTCCTTAATAACTTCCCATTAAGTAGCTACATAAAAGCTGACGCATTTCAAATTTATTCCAAAAGTTAATCAAACGCAGAAACAAACTCGGCTAATTACCACAAACAAGTTTACGCGGGTTTAATTAAGGAATAAAGTCACCTAAACATATTTACTGTCGCAAAATTCATTCACACACGACTTTTTGTTCCCTTTACCTACTGAAGGTGGCTTTAAATTCAACAAGTGGGAAACCGCAGTATCAGGGATTCTATATTGAAACACCCTAACTTTCTGACGTTACGTTTTGATCATCCTTAGCAAAGAAATAATGAGCGTAACCCAGAATACTGGCATATTGATAACGATTCCTCTTAACGTTATTTTGGTGACGCATATTCTGACGATAAACATAAACCTACGTTTGAAGTTTATAGTTTAATAATTAAAAATAAGAAACATACATTTAATACTTATAAACAATTATGGACGTTGTTTTATTTTTTTAGGGTCCGGGGTATGTGGTGGAATTATTGAAGCGTGTTTATATTAATATCAATAGTAATAATCACAAATACTAAAAACATAAAACAGTAGGTACCGATGCCCGTACTGGCGAAAGTTTGCAAACAGTTTAGGAATTCTTAAATTAATATTTTTTTAATCATATTAGTCAATATTGACATATAATTGCAATACTAGGTCAAAGATTTTTATGTTAAGCTGAGGAATAACTGATATTTTCGAAGAACAATTTATTTATCGTAAAAGCAGGTTTTGTGTAACATAAAGCGGTTTCATAATCATACACCGACTAAGTTTAGGAAATATAAAATCCAAGTAACAAGACATTTCAAATAAGACGGCAGGGTAAGGCAGAAAAAGTGCCCACTGCAGAAAGCCACCACCCACCCGTCTGACAACGCAAGGACTGGTATTGTAAAGAAAAAAACATTAAAGGCGTCTTATATAACTTATTCCACTGAATCGTTTTAATTTTAGACGAACTGCGTATGTCGCTGACTATATTTAAATTCTAGAAGGTCCGCAGGCAGGTTCATGTTTATATTTTTTAATGTAAAATTGTAAAATTTTTATAACAATCTTTAATTCATAATAATATGGGCAACAGTGTTTTTAAACATATGCACATATTTAGCAATCAATGATTCTATTCGTGTATTCTGATTTAAAAAAAACAGTTTGTGTAGCGCTTATGAAAAAACGGAATGCCAGCGTAAATAAATACCCGTACCTATCTTTACTAAGTCGTAACCGTACTTTTCTATTTTCACAGAGGGGTCTGTCTGGTGCGTTCGATATTGAGAAGAAGCTTCAAAATCAAACAGAGAGTTATAAATAAAGTAATGTTATTATTACAGATGACAAATTTAGATGCACGCACAAGTCTTAGGTCTAACTTTATTGCAAATCGCAGACAACTCGTAAGCTTGTGATGGCGGTTCGCTGGCGATCTTTGTTTGTACTGGCCACTAACCTATACCTCCACGAATATGTACGACCATAGTGAAATTAATTACAGGCCATCTCTAAATAAGATAAGAAATTCGTACCCGACAGTAATACCTAAATAACATAGTTCATGAAGTGGTTACATAAACATTCACTGAGCATATGGAATATAATGTGCCACCCAAAATTGGCAGATTTTATAAAGAGATTTCATCGTATAAAAATATAGGTATATCACACTTTTCATTGTATAAGTAGCAGAACATAACATTCTAGTAACGACATTAATGTCTGTCGATAAAAAGATTTTGTGCGTGTTACGTCCTAACACCACCATACTCAAGTAAATTGCCAATGGTTTTTCGGAGCTCTGTTGAATCGAAATGGTTGCTCCACAATATTGGCCAGAATAACACGAACTACACATTCTATCTAGGCCCCGTAATGTTACAACCTTTAATCGCGAGCAACGCTGTGTGTAATATGGTTATTCCGAACCATTTAAAATCTGAAACATGTCTCTAGGTCACAAACAAGGGATTAAATATAAAAGATGTTTTGCTACGCCATTTCTTATAAATCCTTTATTTTCTAACATTTTAGGTTTCTGTGTCGGCAGTTCTCGTTGGGTTAAAAATACAACATATATTTTAGTACAATGTACACAGCATAATTATATAATGTACAGGATGCCCATTTTAATATAAGTAGCATTTTAAAGCGCCATAAAGGAAAGTTTTATACGTCACAAATGGGTTTACCAGTAGATATTTTGAAATATCGCCTATGAAAGAAAAGTTCAGAAGTAAACGTTAGACATGACTTGTTACACAAGGGGCGTGTATCTAAAACATTTTACAGAGAGTATAAGGATATTTACTATAGTAAAAAAAGATAAGAAGACCGAGGAGATCATATGTGTATCCATTTACCATACGAATATATAAGTACCTACCTATTATTTACTCTACGAATATGCAAATATTAGAGGAACTGAAAATATTTACGATTTGACAAGTATACAAACAACAAATGTAACATGATTTAGAGCGAAATATCGTAATAAATTACTGTTTATATAGCAAAAATATTTTAACTGCAAAAGCATAAAAATACTTCAGTCTTTAAATTTATTTCAAATATGTATGTATATAGACCCTAGTACATATGAATTGGTAAAGATAGATTATAGTCCACCCGTAAAACGGAAGTTTCTAAAGCGCCCTTTAAGTCTTCCAGAAGGTTTAATGACGATAACAACCGGAATCAACGTTTACAGAAATGGAGAGTAGGTACAAGTGCTTCTTCTAAATCTGTACAATATTTCATTGTAACTTAATACATATACAGAAATATAGTGAGTACTGAAATGAATCAATAACACTGATTTATTACAGCTGAGCAAACAGCTATAAATCAAGGCAGGCTCGCTCGTGGCATACACTTCACTAGCCTATGACGCTGCAAATAAGGCATTGTCCGCACCCAACAAACAGCTTGAACGTGTGGCATGCTTTCCGGGCAACAGAATGGCTATTTCATGGGAACAAAATTGTGAATACAACTTTTTTCTCTTTCATTAGATAACGCCGCAACACGTTTGTGACGACGTTGAGATAAAACAACTGGAAAATGGGGACCATGAGCCAAACATAGTATGCTGGCTACATTTTGATTTTGACGATCACTGACACAGACCATTCCTATACAACAACAATCAAGTGTAACAAGTGACATGGGACTCGTTCAGCCATCGCAATTAAATTAGCTAAGAATATAAATTGTCCAAAATGTCAGTTAAGTTTTAAGATGTGTAAAAATCCTTAAACAACGGTGACCTAATAAGGCTGTCGAAAACGAGTTTTGCAAAAATAAATTAAATGATAATCTTATTTAATGGGTTTTACCTTTCCAATTGGCGTCGCCGTCATCTTGTAATCATGATGGATTTTTTCGATTAACGTTGACATAGGGGAAAATTAAACCAGATGTCCTTCAGTTTGGAGAAAAACTAATGATTACATTTTATTCTAACGCTTCTTTAACCTACTCTAAGTTGATAACTTAACTAGTCGTTGAAATTTCAGAATTAGTTTATTCTGGGCTAGCACTACAAGTGCAAATTTGTGCTTTAGCGCCAGTAGTGTTCAAATTGCGATCCGGTTCAAAGGGCGTAGTAGAAGAGACAGTCATACAAAGGCGATCCAATTTTCATGCATTTGGATGCAAACGGAACTGCGAATTATTTCACTTAAAACTGTGACTCAGCATAGATTGAATGCGCATGTGAGTCGCTTGCTTTCGTGATCATTAATTGAGAAGTCTATTGATTACTTTTTAATTTTACAAAGTAAAAATAATCTTATGCTTGCTTTACCTAGAAACTTATACTAACTTTTATCCAGCCAAAACTCTACTGCCGCCCAAAACTTAGAAGGTAAAAATGAATCAAAATGATTTAATCCGAGACTCGGATAAAGAATTTACTAAAAGGCTTTAAATCTGTCGTCGAAGGTAAAATTTTGTCGGGTATGTTCATTTTAAACCACTTGTAAAAAAAAGTGATAACTAAAGTAGTATCCAGGAAACAAAGTTTACTAAAATTTTTACAAAATAATTAATTAGAAAGGATTATTTAATAAAAATAAAAGTAATTAAAGAACATCTTCATACAAACATGCGCTATTTTCAGGTCAAAAATAATATTATGCAGATTAGTAATATTATCACTCGTTCGGGCATGAACGACGACTTTTATGAAAGTAAAAAATTCAGAGTAGTTTTTTCTGTACCGCAGACGGTGGAAATCCCTAGTATTTGCTACTCTACTAGTACTTACTTTCTCTTATAGGAGATATACATACATATTTATATATATATAGATATGTACATAAGTGTGTATCGTATCTTGCCAATATTTTGGCATGTCTAATATTACATTGTTTGCCGATCTCGCATGGCAAACTAATTGTGTTGACGAATTATATTTCCGAGGTTAATCGCAGGCCAAGCTCTAACTTCGTTCGCCTAATTTTATCAGCCCCGGCGACCTGCGGGCGACTTGCCGGACTCTGACTCGGGGCTTGAACTAAATACGTCGTTATACAATATTGACATATAGTATAAATTTTAATCTTCTGATAATGTGAGTTTATATGACGGCTGCTCAAGAATCATACTTTAAAGTCAATTGTTTCTAAAACCCTGTACCTACCTGTTGTTAATTATAAATGTCTTTTTTGAATATATATTCATCATCTTCACTAATAGAATATTATTTGAACTGGAAAGTTAGGCATGATAAATTAATAAACCTCCGTCTTTTTGCCAATCACTTCGATTTTAAAGTTTTCGCGAAATAAGATTTTTAAAATCGAATATGATTTTGTCATGAAGGATTGGATGACTAATACATACATTTCCCAATTTCAGCACCAAGTCCCCGTGATTTATTCAACTTGATCCCGTATGACAGGTGTATCGGCGAATAGAAACGAGATTTATTGGACACCACTTGAACAATCCACCGAATTTGCCGGTGTCCGCGGTAAATCCTCAGTTATTTATTCGCTGACACGGTACTTATTTGTCGTCATCGATAGATGAATATAGCGGTATTACTTCATTTGAATTTTTTTTAGTGATACAAGTACTTACTTATAATCTCATTGCACTATATGTATGACCGGTGCTTGTATTGGACAGAAACAAAGTAACTGTTTCGTTCTACATATACATAACATATCGTTTCAACATCCTACTAGACGCGTTTTTTTCAAATACATACGTTTATCTAACAATTACTCGTGATTTCCAAACGTGCTACGCCGTCGAACTATTAAGATGTCATTATAGTTCGTGGGAAACTCCAAAACCTAAACCTTGTCATTTCGAAACACAATTGCGACCTCACAATCAGTTCAAACAACTTTTGTCGCTTTGTCTATTACGATAAACTCACGAAACGACGAGAAACTGGCTGAAAACGCGAGACATTGAACTGATGTACACAATACTTCACTATTTGGCTGCTCTTACTATCGCTACCTATTACCTACAATATTTAAATGAATGACCTGCAAATCTACGGATCAAGCAGCATCTATGTACAATATTATCAAAACCATTTGGGTACGAATGTTTATTGTTAATATAAAATCACCCAAAAGCTCAATTATCCAATAAATTATATTTACATATATCAGTTTGCTCTTAAATGGTACGGCTTTATGAGATTGTCAAAGATTCCACCATTAAATTAAATGTCTTGGTGGACAAAGGGTTCCGCTGTCACTGCTAAGCTAAAGTCCCTTAATCGGCTAAAGTACAACCTACATTCGTAACAAGGCCAATGTTCAAGTGCTTATACTTTGGTCATCGATTAGGATGATGTTTGCTAGTTGAATCTCAATAAGTCTCATTTATATTTCAAATCGTTTTATCTACTCTCTGCAGGATTGACTACTGCTACTGTTGTGCATGAACATGTTTACACTTCGTTCGAAACATACTTGCAACTACAACTTATTACAACTTTCTATTCACCGACGAATGGACGCTAGGTGACTTCGAACATCGAATCATTATAATCCAAATTCTATTACCTGTGGATTTTCCATGCAGAATCGGTGTAATGAGTTCTATGGTATATTATGGTATGGTATTCTTTTCTATTTCTACTGCATTGATCTAGCTTTAACTCAAATTCATTCAGAATGCCCGTGTCTTAAATTATCTTATTTTCTGTCATCTCTCATTTCTTCTTTTTCATCCCATCATCATTCTTTATCATCTCTTATCTGTCTCATCTCCACGATAAAAAGCCACGGTTTCATTATTTGGATAGTCCTCTGTAAATTGTATATTTTCTTTTCGTGCATGTAATATCATTCTTATTTAGGGTTACCAATAAGTGAATTCGACTTTGTGTGTCATTAACGGGTAAAGATTGTTTTATGTTTTAAGTGCAACATTTATTTCATACATTTTCTTAATTGGACGATAACAAAATATAAACAAACCAATTTTAACACACAATGTCAGTACGCAGTAAGCCAGAGATTTTTAATTAGGCAGGCAATACTTCCAAACGGTTAGAAAAGCACCACTACTTCTCACACATTAAAACCTTGAAGAATTCTGTAAAAATTTAGTAAAATCACATTACATTATATCGGTAGATATACTTGCTTTAACATGTTATGTCATTTCATATAGTTTGTACAGTAATTAGATTGTAGCATAGACGAAAAATATTTCATATCGCCAACAGTTTTATTTCATCTATACGCGAAACAAAAATTGAATAAAGATAGTCTATCGTACCACGCTTTTCCTTGTAACATATCAGAAACATACAATGAAGTTTGTGGAAATGGAACAAAGGAAAGTATTTTGTGATCATGTGATGTAATATAGTGATACTGTAAGTTAGGTATATATCTTTTATCTCTTATTATATTGAACGGTTATTCTTTATACCCACATACAAGTAGGATACCTACATACGAGTATATAGGTACGAAGCTTCATATTGAAATGTTCATCATAAATTAAAATATTTTTCAATGTATTGCCTTTTTTATCGACATTTACATATCTATCGACTGACGATAAATTGTACAAGTATACTCGTACATATAAAACATCACCTGTAATACTATATTATATTGATATTGATAGTTAATATGACGACGCACCAGTAATTGAATTTTGTTTTGGCCCTTTTTATTGTTCCACTGCTGGACACAGGTCTCCTCTCACAGTGAAAAGGAACAGTGGGAATTGACAAAATTCACATGTATCCGCAAATAATGTATATTTTAGAGCATACCCTAGGTTTTCTAGTAACATCATGATCACTTTCCTTCATAATTTTAGCGAGAGAAACGTACAATTTTCAGTGCAAACATAAGTTTGTAAACTCAGAAGTGCATATGAGGATTTGAACCCAGACCTCCAGTGGGAGATTGATATTCAATCCACGCCGCTATCACTACTAATTTAACAGTATTTGACATTAGAAACTATTTAAAGCTACATTCAATTATTCATGGTTTGTCAGAAATATCCTATTGTTCGACCGGAGTACTATTTCGTACATTCTGTAACATTCCAAACTTTAGTCCCTTTTCATTCCTGCTATTGTTGAAATTCAACATTGTAAACTTCTTTGTGTGCGATGTGATATTTAAACCGCACTACAAGATGTCTACTCTATACTTGGCTGTGAGGAGAACACTTACTCGTAAAGTACTGAGTCATAGCACTTGATCAAGGTTTGCATATGTTTGCAAAAATGTCTTGAGCTCCTCACATTTACTTTCCCTTTATTTTACCACATATATCTCATTGTTTCAGTAATAATTCACTTTGATGTTATATAACACATTCAGGAGTAACATATTCAGGAGTATGTACAGACTGTCCGCGTTTAAAAGGTGATATGACGTGTTATGTATCTTGTCTGGGATCTACGATCAGACATCTACATTATAAAATGTATGGGTTACAGTCACCACTTAACCGTCTCCATTGCGTCTATAATATACTTACTACCTACTATGTATCTATTGCAATCCGCAAAACACACAGAACTACTGCTATCTAATGTACCCCGTAACCATATTAGTGAGTCAAAGTGAAGAGCCGATTTCAAGTGCTCGTAAGAGACGTTATACGAATGTATATCTAAACCAATATGCATGCGCTAACATTAGCTGTTCTCCTTGTGAACACTACTCCGCGTTCGGTATCTAAGTGCGTCCTAAATCAAATAAATGTTAAAGCCATCGCAGTATTTAGTAAATTGCTTAAACTATAAATATAATCATCTGGATGTGTTTACATAGCGCTTACAAAATTAAATGTACTGTAGCGCTACATTTCGAAATATTGAGGTGAATTGTAACTTGAACCCTTAACTTCAAAAAATTATTGTTACCCATGTTTTGGTCAGCTTTATGCAAAACTTTCAACTTCACATTCGCAAACCTCACTCTTAGAAAAACATTATAAACGTTTTCGGTAAACCTGTTGCATATTCCACTACTGGACGCTATCGCTTATATGTAAATCGCTGTCAGTCAGAGGCTTGCACCGTCGCCTTAAAAATTATTTTTTTAAGGTATGATAACGTTCAACACGTAATATTTGTATAGACTAATTATACATATATATGCCTTCTTAAAAGGAAAGTTATAGGGAAAAATAGTCAATATTTTTATTCGTCGACAGCAACTAGTGCGAACATACTCGTAATGCCTGAAAATAAATTTGCTTACGTCATGGGGACCTGAGCCCTGCGTTACTGCGCTGGTATAAAAGGTACGAGTTGATACAGAAAACTGAATCCTACGCGTATTAAAGAAATTTTTAGACCACTTAGTCGCTTGGTTAAAAATCTACTATCTAACAAAAACAAAGCGAACGATTGCATAACTTGGCCTTGGAAACTCATAGGTATACGCTAGTGAAAATTTGCCACTACCAGTCATCCGTCCAACAAACAACCGCGCCTTACTAACTCTCCATACCGCGGGCCATGTGTTCTTCATCACTCACATAATTTTAAATATTTTAAAATATCACAGAAATTTTCCAATTAAGTGTCGAGATTTGAATGATCCTTAATAAACTGTCAAGTACAGGGACACCCAATATACCTACACGAATAGTGCCATTTAATAATATTATTTGGCAAATATTGTATCGTGGTTGTGTTGATTATGTATGATTATTAATATCGCTTTAATCAAATTTCGTCAAATGATAGTCGAAAATAAAGTGTCAACAAATAGGGATTGTGTAATTCTGTTGATTATTTATTATTATAAGGATTGTTAGATTGGTTCAATTTTTCGAGCATGCAACTTAAGCGGACAGACGCGATTGGAGAATAATAAGTTATTAATCAACTTTGATATTTTGTTTGTATAGTTCAGGCTTCCGTTAGCAGGAAAACAGCTAGTAAGAATGTAGGTTAGGTAATTGAGCTACAATAGTAACTAGCATTTTTTATTTTCTTAAAGTTCTATCTCGAAAATGATCTGAGATTAATCATAAGGACACACACTCTACGTGGCTAAATTGCAACACTTCAGGATTGTTCTTCTTTAGAATAAGAATACAATAGTTCTAAGAATGTCTAGCGGCTAATAATGGCAGCGTTAGTTCTTTTAAATAAATGGAATAAGAACTGGAGGACAGATCAGATCATTCCACCTTGAAATATTTGTATTCAAACTAATGACCAAAATTTTCACACCTTTACATTAAAAATTAACAACGTGGAGTTTTTGTAAACGTACGAGTAGGTATAAAACAAACGTATTCACATTTTATATGTATTTATGTTTGAAATCGAAGCTTAAAATAATTTTTCTTTAATGTTTCGTTCATGAATTTTACTTAGATATGCTATAGTTTGGGACAAGAAGGAATGCTCCGAGGTTTTTTTTAAAGAGTGGCTAGGGTGTGAGTGTGTGTTTGCTTATATAACTTTATTTTTAATGTAGCAGTAAGTACCTATATTACATAATATAATATGCAGTGCTATCGGTAAATTTCTTTTTACGTTCCTTGTTATTTTATACTTTATATGTATGTATAAATAAATGTTTTCAAAGACAATACTAGCATATTGTTTAACATTTTTTTAATTCGCTGCATTTCACATAATCTTAAGAATATTAATCAAAAGTCGGCAGTAAAAACCAGACCGGAATTTTAAAAATGTACATAAATGAAGAAGTGAAAACTTAAAGCTGTAAAAGATTTACTGCTTGAAGTTTTGAAAAAAACTTGAACGCTGATAGTAAAAACTTTCGCGAATGTGTCAAAGAATTTAAGAAACCTTTTTGTTTCAAATCCATCCTTACCTCTCTCAAGAATCACAAGTGGATTAGTATTGTTCTAATATATTTTCTATTTCAGACCTACAAATTTAGAATTCTCACAACAGCAAAGAAAGCAATCCAAGTTGAAACAATCGGGTGCAAGCGAAGAATACTTTTAGACGAGATTTTATTAAGACTAGTTTTAAGGGTGCTACTAGGTGTAGCACACCAACAAAGGGGTCAGGTCCAATTATAAAGACAGCGGTTGGTCTGTATTGAGTCCATGCCTCGTATAATCGGAACTCATGGAGGATGGCATCACATTGTCGCGATTCTCAGCATTGAGGGAAAGACAAAGAAGTTATATTAAAACAATGACTACGTTCTGAGTTAGTGAAGTCAAACTACTACGCAATGTACGAGTAGACAAAAACATGACTACGAAAGCGTTCCTGCATTCCAATGTATGTGCTGTAAGGATTCTTCTGCAATCGAGTTTTGAATAAAAGTTCTAGAACGTTATGAATATAAATTAAAAATGGTACTAGTATATTTAATATGGATTTCAACAAAATTCCTACAAAATGGATTTCACCCTTCTCGGCTTTCAAAATTTTGTTAAAATAAATATTGACTGTCGTGTAACAACATTCAAATTTATTAAATTACATTTTTTTTTATTTCAACATGAACTTTAGTGGACAAACCGTTTCCTGTTTTTGTTGCGATCGCACATCGAATTGGTATATTCAGTATGAATGTAGTTTAACAGTTCATTGATAAATAACTTTACGAATAGTTAAGGTTTCACAATACTATTTTACTTAATAATTTTAATATTATTAATACCAATTTTTGTAGAAGTCATTTACCAGCTTGGAAAATACGAAAATAAATTTGAATAGATGAATTTTGATGATAAACAACTAAGGTATTTCAGGTATTAGGTTTCAGTGTCATTCTACTCCTCTAGTTTGACTACCTAATTTATATGACAAGGAAAATTGTACAGTAGCAACAAATTAGAATAAAATTAACTCTCACCTTCGTCGACACGGCGAGTTGCGGCCTGAGGCGAAAAACTTTATTTAATTTAACAAACAAAAGTTCGCGGCTCCCGAAATAAGCGAAACACTGCGCAAAACTTGTCACAAGACACTTGCGTGTTGTTTTTATAATAAAGATAATTGCTTATAATTTTCTAAGTTAATTGTACGTGGATGCGATTTTTTGCGGACCCGGCCAAGTTCTCGGTTGGAACGATTGAACGCGCCAAAGTTGTGTGCCGCCGGATTCGGGCAGCGTACTTATATCTCGTAGCTGGTGAAGCCTGTGCGCATGCGCTGCGATCATTCATGAAATCATGACACACTCTCAGTAACCGCCTCTACGCCCATCACCGCTCATCATCTGCCACATTATCATATATGCGTCCTAAGATGCGTTTTATTTTTATGGGATCCATTAAGGCGTTTGTTACTAGCATAGACTTGTTTGTTACTTGTATAGTGACTATAGGATATCGCAACATTACTAACATATGAGATTATATTTAGTGTAACCCGGTATGGTATAATATTATTTATGTTGAAGGTAAGAAGAAAAACTTAAAGAACTATAATTATTCAATAATAATACTAATTCAATTTGATTTTAGATCGAGTTTCATCAGTTACGCGAGATAACTTGCTTACGTCATTAGTCTCACACAACACGACCACATTTTGATCTTATAATAATTATTTATATTATTTTGCAAACACCCAAATAAAGTTCTAATGAAAAAAATCTTACAATACCTTCTTTTAAATGTAGAGTAACCTTATACGAAATAATATTAAAATCAATTACTAGCCGAGTAAATGATGTAACCATGACTACGAAGGGAGTGCGAAGACGAATATGTGCGACGAGTTGATGTTATGAAACTGAAAAGGTTCTTTTTAGATCACAAATCCCTAAAAAAGATAATGCCGTCCAAATCTACCCCGGATTTGCTGATGACCAGGCATAGTGTTTCTTGTTACAAATAACACTTCGAACAACCCGAAAATAATGAAATGAAAAACATAGGAAAGAACTATGAGTATGTACTACACTTAACGAGAGGTAGTTCGGATTCACGCGATCATACTACTTACCTACCATCTCTCTAGGATTAATTATTCCACATTTTCTACTTTTAGAAGGTTTCATTTCACAATCACTGTCATGATCTATTTTGAAATATATTTACAATCTATATTTCTGTCTGTATATTTTTTATGTTACCGCATTTTATCGTCCGACGGGTTTTATCAACTGTAATCTAACAGCCAAGACCCGGACCGACAGTTTCAATGCTGCTGCTACTTACGTTAATAAATTATTCACAAAATAATTTAGTAGGTAGTAGATAAATAGTATTTTAAAAACTTATTTTGCTCCGTGCTATTATTTTCCGGTTCACTATTTAATGCAGCGACGAGCTCGAAATGTGGCTCAATCAGCCAAGCGGTTATCGAGTTAGCTCTAGGGTTGAAATTGTATGGAAAAATTTTTAGGATTTTTTCTTTTTTATTGATTTCACATTTTGCAGACTTGTCAAAAACGATGTTGTGCAGATTGTGGCGATTTGTAATATTAGAAACTAGCTAACCCGGCGAACTTCGTACCGCCTAACAGTCAATGAATATCGTTTTTGGTCCATGAAAATTGGTCCAGCAGATCTCGAGTTATAAGTGTTGTAACAAACCCGTCTTTCTTTTATATATATAGATGTAGGCACGCATAAATATTTGAGGAACTTCTATATATCTGCCTAATGCACTTTTCAACCATTTTAATTGATTTGAAATAAAAATAGTTAATTCATTGTTTTTAAGATGTATTCTGCTATTCGGGGCGGAGACAAATCCAACGAATCAAAAACCATGAAAATTGGTCCAGCAGATCTCGAGTTATAAGTGTTGTAACAAACCCGTATTTCTTTTATATATATAGATTGAATTTTAGAAATAGTATAACTATATATGGATCCTCTTTTTAATTTAACATAAGCCTAACAGATAATAAATCGGGCGTTGCCCGAGATAAAAACGTAAAATAAAATATACCTAACTATAGCCTTAACAATTCGAAATCGTAAGGAAGATTGAAAATAAATTGTGTGTCGAAGACACATACATATAAAGAATTTTATATTTGTGAATATATATATGTTATTAGTAGTTTGATTCGGAAATTATCTTTAATACAAATAAAGAAGAAAATCATAATAAATTTATAACTTCAGGTGACAAAAAAATAACGTAATTTGTCTTACCTATGTGCATCCCTGGCAAGAACCAAACCTCTTCGCGGTTTGATTACAACTATTGTAATTTCTGATGTCGAAAATCACTTGTTTTCTATTTTTTATTCTAAAATGTTAAACTAAACACCTAAACGATGCTTACACATTATTAATATTTAGATTAGCGACACTAGTTTAAGTGTGTTACGTAGATTGGCGTGAACGGAAGAAGTGGATTTCGAGAGCCACTCCGCTAAAATGACTGTAAGCAAAAATGTAACGCAAGCCTATTATACAATAAAAAAAAGAAGAAGACCTCAAGAGCACCTCTGGACGAACCTAGGTGATAGTTTTAATGGAAGTAGAAGAGACGAAAGAATTTTATCAGAACCGTAGCTTGTGGAAATCCTTTATCTCTGCCTACCAGTACGCAAAATAGGCGTGACTGTACAGATGTAGGATTTAGATGAACCTTGAACACCGAGCTCTCGAATTCCGAGAAAAAAAAGTAGGAGTAATGCACAAATAACATGCATATAAATTTTGATCTATGTTCAGCCCTAAATCAGCTATCGACAGAAAAACAGATGAGTGTACCGAGAGAATGAGAACAACATCGCTAAGTACAGTAATAACGTTTCGATTTATATTGAAACTCAGAAGTAGATTCCTTAAACATGAAGCAACTTGTTACTGTCAATGTTAGTGCAGTTCGTTTTATGAACACGACTCATTCAGAGTGCTCGCGCTTCTGAAAATCGTTTATAATTTCATCAATTGTTGCATTGTTGGTAATGAAGTTAACTATAGGTACATCTTTTTTCAAATGTTCAGAAAATCATTTACCTACGTTTGTGTTCACCTTTTTTCGGTTTTCTCTTCCAAAGTTTATAACGATAAATGATATAAAATAGTTCCTTTCTCTTTATCCCATTACATTATTATATTTATACTTTCTTCAGCTATGGGTACTCGTACATCCTGCGTATTTCTATGTCTGTGTTTAACTCGAGGCCACACGGTTCTCAGGGAGAAAACGAGAACTGCCCATTGTATAACTGTTTATTTATCCATTACTGTTATGTTTTTGTTCTGTTAAACAATAAAATGTATTATTTTAAGCTCCACTTGTTCAACGGCAACCCCTGTTCAATACGTAACAAATGTATTTATATTTATGTTAAATGCTCCCTACCTACTTATAGTCGTAAATTCGTAAACGTGTCGTTGCTAACCTCGCGATCGTGGAGAATACCATGAACGTTAATTAATACCTACACATGTCAAACAGCAGTAACCGAAATTAGTTCGCCTGAAGAAACAATGATTTCGTGCGTTACGTGCCGACAATGACGATGTGTGGTATTAACATATTACACTATCTATATTTGAACTAGAAATACGCTTACATGCACACCATCCTAAAAAGTGTCATCATCTTAGTTTCATCAACCGCAAATTTTTAGTCACCTAAGTAAATAAGATTAAAATTTTTATACCACACAACGATCCTTGCCCCATCTTTAAATATTTTGTCACGCGTAGCATTTACATTTAAATGGTGTACGGAAGAGAATAATCTGTGACGTTATCATTACGAAATATATCCAGATAACATAATTAACACAATATTATTATCAATCTGTAATGGTCAAGGCCATCTCTTTGTGAATAATGTTTATCATTTCAGTTAAAAGGTATCTAAGCAATGATTCACACACTGATTATATACGTTTGCTAAGAGTTAAATAATTCTTCAGCTGTGTATTCTTGTTTTGTTTACAAAATAATTATACATAGTACTTATTACACTTGTTTATTTTTCTTTACTATACGTATATTATGTAATATCAATAGAACTCGGTAGACGTTATCCTGTCTGTATTAATGGATGGCATTATCAATAACTAAATCAAAATCCATAATCTAAAATACTCTTCATACTCCTACATACACCTAATTTTTATAGCAATTCAACGGTGTCGAAGATGATGCTATGCATCGCTTCCTATTGGCAAGCGACAACAAAATAAATAGCATAAAAAGTCCATACAAAAATACTGAATGAAAAAATGTGTGCCAATTTTCATGGTTGTCTCTCACATAGTGTCAAATACTTTTTGGATATTTCAACAACGAATGTAAGCTAAAACTTTATTATGTTTTTAACAAGAAAAAATGCAAAATATACATTTAAAAAAATATATTGATAGCCTACAAGAGCGCAACACTGACCCCATATTTGTAGAAAAAGTTTTTCATCAAAATAGGTCAAGCCGTTTAGGACGAGAAAAATTACAAACACACACACACACACATGTTTGTGTGATATGAAAATGTCTTTGTTCTATTGGTAAGTAGTTATTCTACATTTAACTGCGTTAAATAAAGAGTACCTACCGTGTATTATAACCGCACGATAACGTCATAACCGTAACAAAGATATCCATATCGTAATATTGAAGATGCCCAAGTACGTGTTAAATGTTAACGTTCACGAAGCTCTGCATATTAATACTTTAAGTAACAACTTAACATCAACTTTGCGTAGGTATATGTAGGTATATGTATATCACAAATGAAAATTGGCACTTGGGCATTAAAAAAGAACCGTTTTCGCAGAAAGGTAGCTACAAAAATACATTAATGTATGTATAAACCATATAATGAGTAAAATAGGCATAGCTAGTTACGACTACATGGTTGTTAATAAATATATAAGGATATACCATTATTAAATATCACTACGTCAACCATATAAAAATATTCTATAACTGAACCACAACAATACCTCTTAAATTGCTTTTGCTTCATCCTAATATACATATGTACATTTAAAGTGATTATTTTGAATGTTAAGGAATAGGTCATATGGGAGGATATCGCAATGAGAACAATAAAAGCTCATTTTAACTTTACAACCAGCTCTCGAACATCGCTCTTGAGAATGAAAACGTTCATAAACTTAACAAAGAAATTACATGAGCTTTATTTATCTACTTAAGTATTCCAGTTTATTGTACAGGAACGTTGTTGCTTTACATCTCCATAAAGTTTGCTATTTGCACCGTTTGGTTTCCATGTGCAATAAAACGATCCGCTACGTGAAATGTTCCTATGATATTGATACATTACTGATCATTTTATAGTACTATAATCACAGAAAATAAATATACACTGAGATTGCTCTATCGCCGATAAAAATACAAGTTTCTGGTACTATACACAGACTTTATTTCTAGTGTCGCTTCATTGACTTCTTTTTCAACTAGACAAAGCCTGGCAGGTCTTTGAGGTCCTTATTTTTGTATCATTGAAATACTGTAATTATAAAACTTTAAAAGACATCGAAATAAAAAGTTCCCATGTCATTTCATGTTTACTCAGATACTATACCGTTAAGCTCGTTCAAGAGGTAACTAAAATATTTATTTAGGTTTCTTGTCTTAGGAACTTCCACATCACAGCAAAAAAATATCAATCATTAGTACCTACCGACATTGTACTTTCAAGGTATCGAATACTAAATAAATAACAGAACACTCTTGCCCAATATAGAGCTAACTGAAAATTGTCAATACAAAACAGAAATTGTATTTTCTGTAATTATTTTCTTTTTTTATCTAAATTTTATTACACCCTTAAGAAGTACCTACTTACAAAAGATGTTTCTGCCAGTCAAGCGTTTAGCTAAACAATAGGTATGCAATATAACGGTTATACCTACATCCTATAGATGTATATATAGGTAGGTATATGTTGTATATAGTGTGACTATATCACAAGTAACAATAAAAAAAGATGGAATAATTAATAAATGTAAACATTAGAAAACTAAAATTTTATAATGGAAAACATCGTCAATTTACATACCTATTAGGGTTGCTGAGGATTCCTCTTCCGCTTCCTCATAATGAGGAAGTTCCGCAATATTTTGTGTTCCTCAACCGCTACCGCATCCTCATAAATAAAAAAAAATCTTCTTCCGCTATCGCTTCCGCAAAATTTAAGAGAAATCTATGACAAATAATTAATTTTGATTATTAGTATTCAATTCTTTTTCAATTTGATTAATAATATTGGACTTGAGTAATTAATAAAGAAATAAAGACTACATTCTTATTTTCACTTCAATACCTAAATACAATTGTATCCATCACTCTCTCTTTTTGTGTGTATATTGTGATGAATGTTACTGAACTCCTCCTTAGCTGTTGGACCGATTTTGATGATTCTTTATTGTGTGTGTTTTGAGAATTGTTTAGATTCATAGTTTGGTCCATTGGAAAATGCCCTTTTAAGTAATTTCTGTGTATGTATGTACCTAGTTATATAGAGACAGGACAGCGGCTTTTGGGTCGGGTCCGCTATTATTTATAATTTCCTATCATAATCTTACTCTTCCGCTTCTTCATCCGCATCCTCTAAATTTGCGGGTGACAATTCCTCTTCCTCATAATCACTTCCTCAACAACCCTAATACCTATAACAAAAGTATTGAATATCTATTTTCCTTTTCAAGTTTTCAAATTCCGTGCATAATTTCATTTAAAATACGTTTATTTATAGCACCCAAGGTCAACTTGGTTTGTCTAAGATTCCTTAAAATAAGATTTAACGTAATAAGCTTACAGAATTAGCATTGTTTGTTCGCGTTAAAATTATTGCAAAATAAATACAATCTGTTCTAAATATAATTGCCGCTTAGCAAGGAATATCTATAGCCTGTCACAAAATAGAATTAATCGTTATTTAAGTTTGTCTATATACCTTAACGTTTGAGCTGCAGTTGCAAATATGGACAAAAAAATGAAAAAAAATATTATGTGGAAACTTAAAAAAAAACAATTAATTTACCTTTAATAAATAATAATAATATTTTTGGACACTCGCAGACACCACCATCTGACTATACACAGCTTGTACTATGGTAACCAGACAGCAATAAACTATAAACAGGTATGCTATATAATACTTATATAGATATTTTTATTACACCCAGACAGAGAACAAACAAAAAAATGTTATTATCCCACAAATGTTTGTACTCGGTGGGATCGAAACCACGTCCTCCTGTGTATCTGTGAGAATATCTAGTTAGAAAGTACGGCCTCTCCTCTCCTCTCCGGATAGTTACCAGACCTAGAGGCCGGTAGTGTTTCAAAACTATAGCAAAAAAAAACGGAAAAGCAACGAGACGAGTGCCGTTATTATATATTACGTTCGTTTCAGTGCCTCTTTAAAAAAAATTACATATTACTAACGTACCTAACAGTTAAAACTTACATTAAATTAACTGAATGCGTAGGTGAGTACTTACTTATGGAAATAATGTCATAAAACTTTTACTACGGAAATACTTACTAATGAAACGAAGGAAAATCTATACCTACGTGTTAAATGTTTCAGTTGCCTTATATTTTTTATGACGCGAAGAAAGCATCAATTAATATTTTTATGAGGCGCCGCTGTTCAGCTCATCAATATTAAAGTCCCGTTCGAATTGATTTGCCTTAACTTTATATTTATCCGCCAATGACAGATTACTTGATGGAATTTTCCCTTTCAATAGTAATTTCGTCGATTTTTTGCTTAAGCGAATTCTCTTAAGATATTGTCACATGAAATCATAACGCAATACTAATATTTTATGAGACATAAAGCGACAGTCCAAGAATTAACTGTGATTGTATTATTCATATTGTGTGTATCGAACATAGTATCAGTTTTATGTTACACTAGCTGTGCCCGCGGCTTCGCCTGCGTGGTACCTACAAAAAATGTAGAACGAAAATACTGAACATAGGTAAAAAATCAGCATAAATTTCTTTTAAAGGTAATTTTGTTTGTATAATTTCACAGTTTCAAAAATAATTCCTTCCCTTATATAATAAACAATTGATGCTTAAAATAAATACAAAATTCGAACTTTTCCAAGCCTGCCGTAAGGAACTTCGTTACAATAATATGTTTTGACTACCATGTTTTTATATCTTAACATCATGTAGGCACCCATCAGAGACGGGAAGGTACCATGATACCCCAATGTGATAAGACCTTAAATAAAATATATGTTACGTTATTTCTGAAATTGACATTTTCTGTCACCAACAAAACAATGAAGCTTATAACATCATAGGCTGAAACAGTATAATATTCATTTTAATTAAATTTTCAACGCATTTATCTCCATGGGAAATATGAAGAATATATTACAATTCGTAAGTATGTAGGTATAGAAACTAATATAATTACCATTAAATAAACTCTTATAGATAAAATTAGGGCTTTGAATAAATACGTTTTAATGTTGTAATTAGTAATCATTAAGTATGCTTTATGCCTAAATTCAATACAAATCCATTAACATACTCATTAAGGGCTATCTGTTACGATTGACATTGTTAAATTTAATTTGTTAACAACTAGCGGCCCGCCCCGGCTTCGCGCGAGTATAAAACATATAGTATAGCCTATGTCACTCACTGAAAAAATGACTAAAATCGATCCAGTAGTTTTGATTTATTCATTACTGCCCGTGGCC
>DWGJ01000702.1:0-26179 GCA_018246895.1 Aspitha aspitha aspitha | reverse complement strand
AGTACTTATATAGATATTTTTATTACGCCCAGACACAGACCAAACAAATGTGCTCATCACCCAAATGTTTGTCCTGGGTGGAAATCGAACCTACGACCTCCGGTTTTGCAGTCAGGGTCTCTAACTACACGACTACGAGGCCAGTAAATTATAATAAATAAATGATTAAATCGGATACAATCCATTTTCCTGTTGGATACGGATACGATAGCAGCAATTTTAGCAGCAACCTGTGTAAGAAATAAAAATAACTGCTATTGTAGCAGTATTTCAAAAAGAAAACCCGTTCGTGGGCGAATTACCAACAGCTCCTTAGAGAAGTCTATTGAAGTGTAAATTTCTATTACGAACGAAATTTGTAGTACTAACGAGAGCTCTTACAGCACGATTCAACATTGTCCAAACCGTGTTTCTATCCCTTTCTGCTAAATTTAGAATGCTCAAAGTCGGAAAGAAACAAAAGATACGACAGCTAAAACTACTTGTATTATTGAGCGCTTATTAACAAAGAGGTGAAGAGAAATAATAATTGTGTAAAATAATTTAAAAAGCAATGTACAGTTCTGCAAAATAACCCAACAGATTATTCCCTTTGTGACTCTTTAAAAGGTAGTGAAGATCGCTATTAAATATGCAAATAATAGATGCTTATTTCAGAAAGTAATAACTTTTTAAACTAAACAAACAGAAAAACAAAACATTTGCCAAATTACGTTTGAAATATTGGAACTCGCTCAAAGTAAATTTCGAAACAAACAAAACCTTTGGTAGCTAATATACGATGAATAATACCATATTTATGACTCTCATTTCTCTTTATTGGAGATACCAAAACAATTCTTATGAAGAATAATCCACAGAGAATCAAATACCTCCGCTTCCATCTACTAAATGCTCCTTACCCTTATTTCTCGCATGACGTCACAAATGTGATTTTCCCAGAAAAATGTTTCATAGCTGCGCTCGTATTGCCTTTAACGTCCCGACGCTTGCCGGAAAATAAAATTGATGTACAAAAGATGGAAAAAGAAAACAGCGACGAAGCAGACTAGACGGGTAACCAGCGGGGCTCGAGGTACAACCAATATCATAAATTCTATAACAAATGCATTTTCGTTAAACGAGTATAAAACGATTTGGTTATCATTTTTTAAAAAAGGTTACTACATTTTAGTGGGAAGTATGCTGCAATCGCAAATAGTTGAATTGGACAATATCTACGAAATGCAATAAGTGTTAAGGGCGTCTGTATAAACAGAGCATCCTTTACGAGGTAGATTTTTAGGCATTAACAATAATTTGCTCTTAATTGTAATAATCGTACATGCGATCACAGACCAGTTATTTAAGACTAACGTAATTTAAAATTATTTATTCGAAATTGCAAATAAAGCATCGATATATAAGGAGGTAGTTTAACGAAGTCAACCATAGCTTTAACAATATTAAGAATCAGAAGAATATATGAAAGTTAATTTTCAAATATAAATAAACTATGTAGGATAACTGATTGGTTTAAATACCAATCACTTATGACATTCAATATCAATAAACCTACAACTACAGATAACGGCAATTCGTGATTGGCTTATGAGTGTCGAAAAGTATATCGTGTGAATGTTGTATGGGGCATAGCACGTTCTATCTGATGTGTAATACAATGCACTTGATCGTAAAACGAGGTATCCGTCGGTATAATTGCAGCTAGCAATTGATCGTTCTAATGAATTCATTATATATAGGAGTAAACATAAGGTAGTTAACCCAAGTAACTGTTATTATTTTTTAACATATCTGTATAAGTAGTACTGAACAGTTTAAATAATACTCTGTAGGATCCCCTACAGACTAAACAGCAACTGTTAAAAGAGGTTAGCTAATGAATAGATTAATTGTAAAAAAAACTTGTTATAAACAAGCTTTTATTTAATTGCAGAAAAAGGTGTTCGTTTTCCTGTTTTCCTCAGCTTTCAATTGATATTGTGTTAGTGCAGTAAAAAAAAACTAGTCCGCCATCTTGCGTGATTCGCCATGTTGGAATTAGAACGACATCACATAGCCAAGCATGCATTGTCATCCAGAATAAGCGTGTGTACCAAATTTCAGCTGAATTAGTTAAAAATTCAGTCGCAAGGACAAACATATACTTATACCAAATTAATAAAAAGCTTGTAAAATATTAATACGGTATTTAAATATTTCGATTGTTGTCCGATAACGTTGACATAAATTATAGATTTTGGGTATAAATTCTATGGAAATATGTTTCAATGTAGATAAATCTTTGCAATAACGTGGAACCAATGTTCTTGGTAGTAACGACGTGATGGCTGTTAACTCATGCTTTTGGCCCGTCGACTGTAGGTCAAGAGCATAATAGATGCGCCCAGCTTCCCACGGCTTGCCGGTAATTTAGATAGCGTTACACCGAAATTCTCTGTGAAATGGCTTATATGAGACCACAATGTGGATGTTTATAACCGGCCGTGTTTATTTAGCATAGTTTAAAAAATATCGAGGTTTAGTTTATGGTTGTTATCTTTGATGAATAGTAAAAAAAAGAATAGGACACAATTGCAAATGCTAATTTTATTTTTGTAGCGTTGTATAACCGTTTTTCCAAATCTAACCGCTTTAATACCACCATAAACGATGTGTTCCGAAAAACAAAACTAATTTTAACAAAGGAACACACAGATATTTTCTTCAAGAGACGGTTCAAATACTCTTCAGGGTAATCATTAAAATTATTTCCGTTTTATTTCAATTCAACGATAATAATAATAAAGTTATAAATATAATAAAGTTATAAATAAAGTTATAATATAATAAAGTTATAATAATAATAAAGTTATAAACGATAATAATAAAGTTATAAATAATAGAATAGGAATTCAGTATAATCATCAATTTAGCCGAACGTCGGTGACACACATTATGTAACTAGCGGATAAAATGTAATCACAGAACTTTTTTAATTCATAACTTCACTAAGAACAAATATTATGAAAGTAACCGGCAGCCTCAAGATAGAATACTCTTTTTTCTTTTCAAGCCATTACAGATCTCTCTACGTGTTTCCATTATACAGGCGTTACGTGCATACAGACGTACCAACGAAATTTCATGTAACATTTCGAATTATAATTTCGCTAACCCTATACTTCAAAATCTTCATAGGTAGGTTACTAGAACCATTTACATACTATATAAAATATTCAAAAAAATTAATGGACACAATTTCAATCTATCAATACGCTTATATAATGAAAATACATAAAAATATAATATGTAAATAACTATCGCGTGTATTGTTTATGCTTTTTTCCATTTCGGTGGGAGATTGCAATATCAATAGCAATAGACATTCCGAGCGGAGCGTTGTGCGGTGTGGGATGAATACAAAGTTCACGTAGTAGCTTTTACGAGGATGAACTCCCGCAGGACGACCCCAACCCGCGTACCCTACCTTCCAAAAAGATCGACGAGTCTAGGGAACTACGCATACTTGTATTGTAATGAACGCATACATTAATTATTGTGAAGGATCCACGTATAATGTGTATATGATTATGTTAGATTTTGTGTAAAGATACAAAAACATTTACGGAAACGTTAAATATGTGGTATCTTTGTAGCATACTCAATTATATTTATATCCTACTAGCTGTGCCTGCAACTTCGCCCGCGTGGAAATCAATGTCTTCTTGTTATTGCAACATTTGTCATTGCTCCACCACTCATATTATTTATAGCGTGATGTCATATAGCCTATAGCCTTCCTCGATAAATGGACTATTGAACACAAAAATAAATTATCGATTCGAACCAGTAGTTCCTGAGATTAACGTGTTCAACCAAACAAACTCTTCAGCTTTATAATATTAAAGTATAGATTACTGGCAGCGCAGATCATTTAAGACAAAATGACAAAAGAATTACTATGAAACGGCAGAATAAGTAACCGATAAATGGGATGACATGGGATAGAATAAAAATGTTTTCTATATCCGGGATGTTTCTATATCCGCAACAGCTATAGATATCGATCTGTAAGTATATGACAGTAGGCTGTTATCGACACACACGATAAGCCGTCAAGTGTGCTGATTTAGGTCTAGAGCCACACTGCTATATCTACGGTAAAGTTATTTCCTTAGTTTGGAGTACTCTTGGGAGTATTTTTTGGAGCCGTTGAACGATAACTATAAAAATTTATGATATCTAAATTTATGTGTACATTTTGGATTGAAAAACTATGGGAATTTGATTTACGTTTCCCAAATGACGACGCATCAAAAGGTCGCGCGTTTGCAAAACCACCTACTGTTTCCATTCGTTCCAGAATATGTTCGAACGAGATGGAACTAGCAATTACAATTAACTAGCAGAAATGATTTGACCAATGTTATACTTGATATATTAATATTCGAAAATTAGCGTGATCGACCAATGAGCGATAACAACTACCGAGCTAGAAACCATGGCTGCCAACTTAACACACTTGTACAAGTATTCTTTCGGACATGTACAATTTATAACATGAAATAATTCTCATGAAAATGACAACATTTTTCTTCCTAAACTTAACGTTGGAGGACGCGAGGCGGGGTTATAACTTCATGAAGTTACTTTTACGAGCGTGATGCCCCGCAGGATGACCCCAGACCTTATTAGGATGGGATGCGTCCAGGGAACGCTGATATATGCTAATGAATAAAAACATATGTTCATATAAAATATCCCTTTACCAACTGCCCAAACTTTTAGTTTATAAATGTCTAATTTATATTTGTAAAATCAAGCCTCGTAGGTTTATAGGTATAGAATTTAAACTTTACTTACAACGTTCATTACATTTCGGGAAACAACGCAGTAAAAAGTACTTTAATCTTATAAAATATTCTAAACAAATGGTTATTCATACAAACTGTTTTCGTTCTAAAATTGTTTGAAATATTCTACTGTGTTATAAAATTATATTAATGTGTATATCAAGAGAGAGGGTTCATGCTCTTAAGAAATTACCCGACATATTTTCTTTGTATACTCAACTTAGCCTGAATAACATTAATTTTGACTTAATAAGCCGCGAGTTAAAGTTGGAGCGCAGTTGTTTTCGTGTTTACACTCATTTGCATTGAGCTCAGCGTTTTGTTTTTGCACCGGCACTGCACAAAGCTTTCTGCTCCTCCGCCATAAACTTAAACGAACGGACGGAAATAAATTCCTCTGTTTTGTGCAAGAACAAAAATATATCTTAAACAGCTTAGTTAAACGTTTTTAAAAATGATTATTTCAATAATTTAAATTTTTTTTTCAATTTATAATATGTACTTTTAACCTTGTTATTTCTGAACGCGTACCTACCTACTGACCGAAATAAACAACCTAAGACTTGTGCCTAAAGTGATAATTAAAAAAAAACTAATGAGTCTTGATGAATACTCGTAAAATTTCCATTTTCAATTAGTCCTAGTTAGCGTTTTGTTTACGAAATCCAAAGGAATACAACGAGTAACTTGCTCTTGTTTGGTATTCGAAATGAAAATGTACCATAATAGGCAATCCAAGTTAGACAAGCAGCAGCTTTGCATACAAATGGTAAATGCTTATTCGGCATAACTTCTACGATCAAATGGGGAAACTAAAATTCTACCAAGTTTAATATACAGATAACATAATTGTTACAAAGTTCCCGGTTTTGAAATGAGGTATTACATAATTTGCTACTGCATCAATTATCAACATCAACTTTTTATCATTTCAATGAATTAGATCTTATTGGACCATGCTAGTCTAGTGCAGGTTTCAGAAAAAAGAATTTAACATTATAAATACCTAATAAAGACAGTTAATAAGAAGATTAAGGAAGGTACAAATATGTTAACATTGAGAATAATATAAAGAAATGGTTTGTTATTAATAATTTTCTTAAATATTGTTGTAACGCCGGTAGAAACTTTCAACCGTCCCTACGGCAAGATATATAAATACGTGTCGAATGTCTCCTAGGCTCGTCACTCGTGTAGTCCGGCAAAAGTTTTGTATTACAGCCATAGCTCTGATAAAGTAACAAATCGCAGGCGATTTATCTTGACGTATCGATGCCGGCAACGAGTCGAAAGCAATCACCCTTCAGATAGACGACCCCGTGTGGGGCATTTGCATAAAAGTTTCCGTGTCAAATAACTATAACTATTCCTTCAGAACTGATAAGGGAAGTTCAGACATATTGTTGGCAGCTTTAAAATCATTTGAAAACTTACATTACCCGGTTTAGCAATAAAAACTATCTTTACCTAGGTGTTTTTTAGGAATATAAATGTTTTCGTGTGCGGGTATAATTTATACATATAAGTGTAGGTTTGATTAGTTTAAAAACGTGTTACTTATAAGGTTATTTATTTGCGATTAATTTTACAGTCTGGCTCAACCGCCCCTAAACCTTTGCATTTCATAATACCGATATTGCGTCCCAACATGTACAAGAGCAGTTTCTATCTCCAACATGATACATGTTTTAGTTATAAAGTTCCCAACAAGTAATACATACATGTACAATTTGTAATGTAACGTTCAATTTTCCGCACGTTTAGTAGGATTATTTTAGTGCCGGTTCTAATTTACATATGTTTATTAACAGGTCTTTATTTTACACAAGCCAATTTTCATAATCCATCCGCAACACGAACGATATTATGGTAAATAATAGGTGCATATTATAACGTGACGATATAAAAGAAACAAGGATGCTGAACTCCGAAATAATTTATGTACGGAACATTAAAATATTTATTTCAGCCACGAAACACTCGTTTTATGTAAGAAATATTTTTTACGGTTGCATTTTAGCCATTAAGCAATGTAAATTTAACTCTGAACTCGTCATTAACTATAACAGCGAAGGAAAAGATTCTGAGGTGTCCTGTACACCATAGTATGTGAAACTGCGCCTACTGAGAAACAAAAACGAGAATTATTTAAAAGGGTTAAAAAAGCCGGTACAATTAAATTTTGAATGTAGAATGTTTATTTCATATTTATCGATACGCACTTGTATCCTAAAACAATCGAAAGTACGAGTAACACTGTAGACGGAGTATTGCCAACGTAATAAAAGATGTAAACATAGGAACGAAACATCAGAACGTTTAGAATATGATCGACGTAACTTCTACATAGGCAATGTCGTAAATTTTTATCGCTCCCGTCAGAGTTCGGTTGACTGTGAGACGATCTTTTTAATAATTCAGGCACGAGTGTGCCGTTCAAATTACTCGTCCCAGGTATTCAGGGTATAAATTATGCAATACGTCTTCTGTGGAGACGACGATAACAAATCCTTCTTGTTTGACCCCGCCGCTTCCTTCCTACGTTGCGCGAGTTGAGAAGAATCTGGACCTGCTTAGCATAGTAATAATGTTGCTCCACTTCACGGACTGTCGCAGACGTGAGGGAAAGTAAGCCACTGTTGAATAGGAGCTGTGGATCGACCTGCAGACGGGTATCGCGCGAACGGGACTTCTGATTGACAAAAAGCCGGGTCGCACTTGCCGCGCGAGTCAACAATACCCGGCTCCGGCTCGAACGAACAAAAACAAAAAGCCCGACGCTTATTTAACTTGGTGCTAAGGAACTCCGACTATTTTTATCTCGTTCCGATGTTAGTAAGCAAGAAAGAAAAAAAAACTCATTCGTGATTCGATTACCTCGATTATTGAACCGACGCGGCCACTTTTATGAGTGCTTTTTTTTCACAAGTGCATACTGGAACGTCTTTACCATGACTAAGGAATAGGTAATGTTTTAGGGCTGATGGTAATCAATTCATACATTTGTCGTTTAAATGGTTTCATTTTAAAGAACACTTAAAATCTGTTTGTTTTATAATTTATTTTGGCGCCGCAGTAGTCGTCTTCGTATTTAAATGGTATATCTACCAGGGCTGTGGAACTTTATTAGCTTTAATGAATTTTCTTACATTATACTGTTATAATGTTTATTTTTATTGGGCATTGTTGGACAACCCTAGAAGCTCGGATGTAAGATTGTAAGCGAGCCATCTTACTAAGTGCGCATACACATAAAAAGATGTACGTACAAAGATCTGTATTTTTCTCTTTCTATCTTTGGATCGGAACCAGCCCGACCACTTTTATGGCCGTTTTACTGTTCGCAATTTAACTTGTAACATAAACTGATGCTCGGCGAACAAATAATAATGCGTTTCCACATCACTGTTTGCTTTATTGCTTCGATTGTGTCCATATTCATGAAACGAACATATTTTCGCTACGACATGCAAATATATAAAAACGTAAACGTATTTGAAGTAGAACCATAAAATTTATTTGAAAGGTTTCATTACTATTCAAACATAGCAAACGAGTGACTGTGATAAAAGCGACAAAAACTACATTTTTTAAACAGTTTTCAGCTGGTGCTGCTGTTTATTTACACAATCAACAAATCAAATAGTACAAACTTCGAAATAGGAAATAGAATCAATAGTAGATTGATTTATCAAAAGCCGGATGAAAGGTAAACATTAATGCATATGCATGCGTAAACGATTAATTATATTAAATGCATATCATATTAAAAAGTTGTAGCAAAGGTTGTTTAATATTTTTTTCGAATAAAGTTGTTTCTGTATGAAAAAAACCGCTGAAACAATTTCCTTTTACTTCACATACTACGAATTTCTAACCGAATCGAAAAAACATTCAGCTGAATTACTAAGGATGTTTGCGTGGAATTTATCCTTATTCATCAATACAGTTGTGTTGAGGATAGTTAGGATATAGATATTACACAAATATATTGGATCCAAATAGCGATATTTCAAAAAAACAGCCCGTTGGGACCTCGTAAATTTCGTTATCAGCAGCTGTCGTACGGTTGTACAACAAATGTTCAATTTTCAACTACCTTTAAAAATAACCATATGCACTTTAACATATGAACATTTTTTTTAATCCACATATGTATGTTTGAGAACCGTGTATCCAAAGTTTATAAACTACCGATATATGTAATTACGTTGGGTGGTTAGTTTGGTACATGTACCGAAAACTAACTTTTCCTACGCTTACCTACGTGTCTTAACTTTGTATCTCAACTATGGGATAAAATAACGCATTAAACATAAACCCTAAGATGTGTGGTTCAATCTTTTTAATCAGTTTGGATGCAGATCTAATAATCGCGGTGACAGTCTTGGGCCGCACAGAACAATTTATATTACGTTTAAAGTGATATTAAAAAAAAAAGGAAGTAGGTTAGAAGAAAAGTGTATGATTTTCTCCTTCACGAATTTCCCAAGGTAATTCAAGAAAAATGATCTTTTAAAATCACATCTCGCGCCGGTAAGACAAGCCCCGGCTTAAATGGATCGTCTGTTATGACTGCTCTGTGTTATTAAAAAATGAAGTGTTGGTTTTTATCTCGAGTGTGCCATGTGTATTAAAAACTCCAAACACGATCCCACATAAGGTGATCTACATAATGCCAAATGAGGCAATTAAATGCCTGTTATGATAACCGGATAGCTGATAAACATGTGTATACAAGTTGGATAGATTTTATTTTTACACCCACACTACAAACAAATGTGCTCATCACACCATTATATCTCTTGAGTGAAAATCTAACCCACGAACTTCAGTTTAGCAGTACCATCTAACCACTAGACCAAGAGGTCCGTCAATGAAATAAGTACATACGAGTACACAGAATGAAAATTCAGGCGATTGAACGAGCGAGGCGGAAAGGAAATGAAACGCAGTCCAATCGCGCCGCAGTTTCAATTTCCTTCATTGGAAATTTGCCGAATACTAGTGTATATGTATGTAACTCTGTATATAACCCGCTAGTAGTACCGATTTTGGTCGTTTTCGATAGAACATAAACTTTGGTTACAAATTGAATGTATGACGAGAAGCGATGAGATGGCAATTATTTACAGAAAATTTCATAGTATCCATCAAAATTACGACATCGCATGTATGTTTTCTAAGATAAGATCGATGTCCTATAGCGCAAAGTTAAAACGAGTAATAAAATTGTATCTCAAAAGATGAAATTAAAAAGAAATGCGTTACTGCATAGGTATTCAATTTCATTTCATAACGAAACTAAAAACCGTCATTCGGGTCAGTCAGTCGGTCGATGGAAATCTAATGAAAACACCAGCAAAGATGAAGAATTTCACTTTAATATACGTTTGCTCGTTAGCAAGCGCCAGTAAGCCACTATATCTGATGAACACCTCCTAAACATGCAAGGGAAATTGTCAGTTGAGTTGTAAGAAGTTGCAACAACATATGCTTACAGCCTCCATAAGTAAACGGAACAAGTAAAGAGGGAACGGACACAAATTCAAATATTTATGGTTCACTTTTGCGACTTTTAATTCGAATAACTTTAAGCAACTTGCGGGGATAAGAGCACGAGGTTGCACAATGCACAACTCTTCCGAAACACGAATGTCAATGACATTGTATAATTTATCGCGACATCGCGTAAAGTAACTGTAATGTTCGAAACAGTTATAAATCTCAACCATAACCCGTACTTGCATAACTTAACGTAATAGCTCGTTCATACTAATCCAGTGGCATTCCTGTGCAGTAGCATTAAAAAGAATGTGAAGTATTCTTTCATTTCGATCTTCATAACAACGGTCACCACTATAGATCAAGACACAGCTTTTGGATGGTAAACAATAGAAACTATAGAACGTATTTTAGTTATAGTGTCTATATAGTTTGTGGACAGCAAAATCTAGCTAAAATCTATTATGGATAAAACAATAGTAATATCATTGAAAAGTACATTAAAATATCCTTACCAACGTTTAGGGGATAATCAGTTTAGACCAACGCTGCCTCAAGACCGTTAAAGCCAGCATAAGTATTAAGATACAGCGGTGATCAAAATGACCCGGCACTGGCAAAACTTGACGTAAACTTGACAAACAAATCCCCGTCGTGTCTAAACGTACGTTGGTTGACCTAATTTTTAAACTGCATTGCAGCACAGTTTATGCAGTTGGCTAGTACGGGTTAAACCGCAGCTTCATGTAATTCCGTTGATTCGATTCTAGTTAACACATCGTAATAACTTGTTAGAATGTCGACGTACTGATACGACAGCGTTTAATTTGAAAGTGTATGTGTTGTTTGATGTACATTAGGTACGTACTATAATTTGGTTGATGACACAAATAACTACGGTGGGTGTACAGGTAATAATAAGAATATTTTCTGTAACAACGAAAAGACTGAGTCAATGATATACAATACTTGACAACCCAGACATCATTTCTATTGGAAGTATAGGTATATCTCAACATAAATATATACTAAAATATTAATCGTATTCACATAACATACATATGTACATTCTTCCCGAAACAACAATTAGCTTCCGACACCTCTTAGCAATTCCCTTGTTAATTCATCATATACGATTACAATCTCATGTAATATTAACTTCTGACAAACAGACTCGCGTCTAGGTCACCCGTGCCTGACCCTCGTTACGAGTTAAGTATTCACAAAGCAGTAACCCACCTGACGGGATCACTGGTTTGGGACAGACAATCCGGCTGCGGCTGCTTTGTTTGAAAGTCCAGAGCACACGTGCAACATGAAAGGCGTTACGCACATAAATATCAAACACGTTACGCACATAAACATCAAAAAGTTACACCCTTAAACATGCGAGTAGTAACGCGCATAAAGATGACGTAGTAACACTCATAAATATGAAATCGATTTTCAAGTGATCAGTACAGAAACTAAAAAGTGTATTACAGATTGGGTGCGAAATGTTCAAATGTACAGCAAATGTTATAAACAAAAATATAGGAACTTTTTTACAAGATGTCACGTCAAACTAACCTCAAAAAATTACCGAACAAGTATTAAATAGTCTCTCTTCCGGGTCTTTCATAATTGAGTATAAAAGATAAAAATTTCATAATACACGAAGCTATGTATCGGAAGAACTAACATTGCGGGTGGTATTTGTAATTAGCATGAAACATATACCTTATAATCTACAAGATACTTTACATTAGACATAATTTAACAAACGAAAACCCCCAGCTTCTATTATCTCAATTCATAATGAAAACGACAATAAAAATGAAGCTTCGATAACTGATGGAATGTGATTTGTGTAAAAGCAATACAAACGCGTGTAGTTCAATGGCGCACCGTGTAAGTCGTACATATTGCTGGCTATAAACGAGTTATGAGTTCAAATTACGATATTGCGATATCGACTTATTCCTGTGTATTTGCTATTGAACAATAAAACGTGCGCTTGGTCTTAGACTCGACTGTTTTATGTTATTTATGAACACGGCTATCAAACAAATTTGCCGATATTCATGTGGAACAAGCCTTATTTATCTAAGTCTTCTTATCTTATTTTTTTTTTATTACAAATTTGTTGCCAGTTATACCGAATTAAAAGTGTTAGATAGAACTAACTATTTATCTGTTATTGGAATTATTTATCTGTTATTACAGCGTATTGTTCGTCAGTCATTTCATCAATTAAATGAATAGAAATCGCTCTATGTTAAACGCTCATTGGAACTATATTTAGATGTCGTCATCTAGACCCAAACTGGTTTAAGACCAGTAACAGATGTGTAACTAATAGAGGTTTAGGTGGAAAACTTCATAAAAGGGTTCGAAACTAGGCACCATGCCTTTTAATTGGGATACTTTCGTCGATATCCTTACTGTAAAGCAGCACAAACAAAGGGTTTATCTAGGCGAACCGAAAACGTCGTTAACTAAATTAAAAAATTGTAAAAATTATCTAAGAGTATAATAAATTTCTCTAAGTATTTACTTGCTCTTTCCGCTGGGCGCAGCTTCAAGATAGGCTAATTACTTTTTGTGATAAAATTTAGTACGTGATCCACAATTTCATTTTCACAATTTTTACAATACTTTTGTATTCAAAATCCGCCCTGAGAACTCCCCAAAGTTCGGGAAAATTATGTTGATTATAAAAATTAAAATAATCTAGAGTTAAAAAGCCTTTGTAGTTGATATTCAAGTTGTTAATATACTTAACTTTTAAAATCATTACAGGAGATAAAATTGAATACAAATGAGACATAGACATATGTAGATTCGACGTAATTAATATCGAATCAGTAATCAGCATTGAAATGGATAAATAAAGGACGGTAGCAAATTGCGTGCATTAAATGCAGCCAGCATAGCGGGATATAATTTACTGGTTATGTCTCTCGCCACTCAGTCAATCACGCTCCGATGAACAAAAGCAAACGAACTTTACACAGGCTTTTTTGTTTCGCACAACGTTATACGACATCGAATATTACTGGAGTTACTGCAAACTGTTGAATAGGCTTCTTTCAAAGTTGTTTATGATACGCTATAACAGGGGATTTTAATCGTATTGTTACAAGCTTCCTTCAAGACAGGCGAAGTAGTGGTAAATTGTCTGATCCGGTAATGTGGTAATTCCGTCCGTTTCCTTTGTCGTATGTTTCAATTGTTACGTAATATAAATCGACAATGGTGTTCGAGTATACTAGATTGTAAAATATTGCCCAGAGGTGCCGAACGGCGCTACTGCATCGTATCCTAGCGTAGTACATAACTTAGAGATACTCGTAATCTGTCTGTCCGCAGATAAAACTGAAATGTTTATGAGAAATTGGCAGAAACTTTAGCTGCAGTGGGCAATTAACATCGGGTGACCGGGTGATGTTGTCTGTTTATTACTCTCGTTACATAAAAAAGTTCCCGCTACAACGCTATTCACCGGAACACTGCACCTGTTTACAAGCGAACGAATGTTACAAGCTTTTGATCTCTCAAAGCTCTCCAAGAACTTTAAAAGCACACGTTAAAAACAAAAGCTAAAAACTTCAAATTTAACTGAATAAAAACATTTTTGTTAAGAGCGCTTTCGAAATATGAAAATACTTAAAGCTCTTCAACATATGTATTTAGTAACATATTCATAGCTAATTTTATTATTGACTAGCCCGCTGGTGGTTTATGACAAGAGCTTAGGAAATCTGATCACTGAACTGGGTCGGCGTTTCGATTCCCGCCCAGAATAAATATGCGTTTCAGAGCTATACAAAAATAATATTACATCGATTAGGAGTTTACGTCACAGTTTTTTTTTATATTTACAGACAAATTGATGTTAAAACAACATTGTCACTGCTTTCCGACAATTCAATTTGTTTGTTTGTTTATATGTGAAAAACAAAAATAGATATAGTACAAATATGGCTTTTCTCTAAAATATTTAATATAAGATCCGCAACTATTTGTCCAATACTCTTTGCTCTATCATCAATATATATTACCTCAAGACTCCTAGTCTGCACTAGAGCTTTATAAAGCGTGATGTCAAGTTATAACTTATAATAAAACACGGTATGAGCTCACATTTTTCACCATTTATCGTGAAAGCTCACTATATCATATTATAAAAGCAGAAACATATGTAATATGTCCATCCTTTTCTATACATATTAAACGTTCAAAAAATACTTCGAATAATGGTACTTATTGAAATGAGTGTGAGTTGCCAATACATAATAATTATATTATAATTATTTATTAAACAATTTAGAAGCGTCCATTTGGTTCAGTGAAAAAACTAAACTCCTATTAATCTTCCGGCATTGTCGCCAGGCTTAAGCACGTATAAGATATGATTATTGAATTAGCCTTGACGAGTATGGATGTCATGCAAACACCACAAGAACCTTTTATCTGTTAAATGGAACTTTAACGGCTAATTCGCAAACTCTTGCAAAGTTATCACTTAAATAGTGATGTCTCTACAAAATTGTACAAAAAAAACTTTACAGGAATACGATTTGCATTTATTTAAACTTTATGTTTCATTCCACAAAGTAAGGAATATGGACTTTAGGTCAGCTGTTCTTATAGCTCTTAAAAGCACTTTGTAAAATCAATCTAAATACTCTACGGAAAACCTGTTAGATCAAATTCAAAAAGAGTTTTAGTTTACAATATAATCGGTCTGAGAAATAAGTGGTGTAAATCAGAGAAATTCTCGCAATGAACACAAAGTAAGAAGAAATAAAACTAACCGCGTAAAGTTGTGGTTCCATTCCAATACAAGTAATAAAAATGTGGCGGTAAACTTACCGGCTATATCGCGATCACACGCCGGACAAATTCTTCGCTATAAGAAGTTCATTCATGCATCGTACAGTCTTTGTCAATCAGAGAGATAAACTTAAATCGTATCTCCAAGTTCAAGATACTTTGTGAGTAATGTTAATTCATAAATGGCGCGGAAAAGCGATGTACTCTTATTTGTATGGAGGAGTTCGCGCGCGAGCTTTGTCGAGTAAAGCCGCCAACAGACTGAGAGAATCGGTCGGTCGCATACTCTCCCCTCTATTACTCCACTTTCGGTTATTCTCTCGCCTCCCCCTAGAATGAGACCGATTTATCACGGTGTCGTACTTGCGATACGTCCCGGACCGTCCAACCTCAACGAAAGCCTTTTAATTTTTTACATCTCGACCGTCAATATTACCGAATCGAGGTCACTGACCGCGTAATGGCGCGAATAAATAAGTGGGTAAACAAATATTAAGCGATTTGGATGCAGTTGTTTTTTTACCATTCGCTCAAGCTTGATCGGTCATTCAACTTTCATTCATCAACAAGTTCAGGTTTAATGCGTATCGCAAAAATGTACGAAGTAAATACATCACCGACAATATTAAACAGGCGACGTGTGACGAATTGTTGAGATACGTTTGTGCCGTTATGTTTACTTCTCTGCTTGGGAATAACTAATTTTACATTTCATTCAATTTTACATCCATCTAAAACCGTTAGGATATGACGGATATTTATTAATTAAAATCTTCACGTCGGTCACTGTGTTAACCCAACATCGTGCTTTTATTGCGGTAATATTAAATGTTAATGGGTTGTTTAAAGATAAATGAAATTGTCACATCAATCTGTCAATGGAGTGTTACTAAATACTGATAGAAGTATCGTATTTATTAGTCTCTACAGATTTTATTAATATATTCTTATTTGCTGTAAGTATTTTAGCAAGCAATTTTGTTTTTCAACTTGCCATTAATTGAGCTCAAACAACAAAATCAAAACGCCAAAAATTTATCAGTACTTACAATTTAACATAAGGTCATCAGAACTAATGCAACTAATATCAACAATACAATTATAGAAGTCACCACAAAACTTTAGAATCAATAATAGAATAAGAATCAACAATACAACCGTAGATACAACACTACAACTCTAGAATCATCTACGAAGCTGTAGCAAGGCACCATGTGTCATGAAAATAGTAAATGTGTATTAGTCAATTTAAAAACGTCAGTAGTCAGGAAACTTTTCAATAATAACATATTGCGTGCAATACAGTAATGTTACAATTTTCTCACATCAGTTACTTTAATTCGGTTATAAATTTTAGTTCTTTGCACATTTAAGAAATTAATGGCTTCAGAAAATGTATCACAAAGTCATTTCAATTAAGCGGAGTTATGTTACTCAATGAATGTGTCATAAACAAATGAAAGTTAATAAAAATAGTGGAATTTTTAATGCAATACTAACTGCGAAAATGTCTTTCCTATTTATTTCACTTTCATGGCTCACACCATTAGTCAGTAACAAAGATTCTTTGCCAACACAATTGTTACGCACATTCAAAGTTACTGTAATACGATTAGGTATACAGAAATAGGTGCATTTGATTTCAAACAGTGATGTTTTGAGATGTTTCATAATTAATAAGTACATCATCAGAATACGATAGCCGTGCCTATATTGCCAATAATGATCTATGTGTATATGCTCAAAGAAAGCGAATTTCTTCTGTATGCGTCATCCTTAATACAGTACTGTACATTTACTTACTTTCATTAGCCATAGAGTTCATAAAAAAACAACATTTCCTTTTCTCGTTTCAACATAATCATAGAAGTGACTAATGACCTAATTGTGGTTTAAGGAGCGTTTCTCCAAAGCGAATTTCTCCTAATGGAGCTCGTATGCATCACAAAGACGCCATTAGTATGGGACACATAAGTGGATCGTGCCTACGCAATATGTCAAGCGCTTGACCACACGACTGTACTGTTGATGATCGTTAGAAATAACATTGAATATTATTGGCTATTTATTACCTGTTAAAATAAAAAATCGGTACTGGCGATTTAAATAAAAGAAAATAAATAAACAATAATTATATATGTAAAACTAATTCGTTGTTTATTTAAAATTTTATTTTATTATTTCCTTTTTACACCAATCTGAAAAATATGGCATAACAAATCTTAGAAATACATTTTTATTATTAAAGGACGTAATTAAATCAATAAGTAATCCCAAGTTACATCTATAGCAATACAGTTTTAAAGTATTCAACTCGTTTACGCTGTCCTATATCTAAAAATGAGCGTTAGTCTTCAGTTATTCCGATAAGTAATTTACAACATTCTTTAATTTCAAGTACCTAAATTATCTTAAACAATATTTATCCGTGCCTTTGTGGCCACATTTTCTTCTGTAAACGTGTATGAATGTCTAGGATCACATTTACAGGGTACAGATGTGCTCTGTCGTGTCCGCGCATTAATTTGGGTTCTTCACTTAACATGCCACTTGGGTGTACGGTGAATATTAAATAATAGCTTTCACGTGTAAAATATATGACTGAGCGATATTGATATTATTTTGCATGACAGGTGCAGCGGTAGATTGTCGGTGATAAAAAGACTACATAACAATTACGATCAAATGCATTTTGACTTAATTATGACGTCATTCTTACCGCGGTCAGTGAACCTGCCATGATCCGGAGGTTGTGGGTTCAACTGTATATAAATATGCATGTAATGAACACGAATATTTTTCTATATCCCCGTATGAAGTGCCAAGAAATAATAGAGAGAATAAATATAAAGTATAACGTTTCAGTATCAAGTGAAAATTCTATAGGAATTCGTTATCCAAGAGAACATATTTCTTGTCTAAGATTTGAATTTGGAAGCGCTGTCTCCACACCAACTTACGAGTACGTTTCAACAGAGTTTGCACAGATGTGATCCCAACTAAAGGATGCAGTTCGCAAACATACAGCAACGCCTGAACTTAATCCACGAGCTTCCTTACCTAAGCTCGTCACGTTCGCCGTGAGAGAGATGCTCAGCGCAGGCCGCTCTGTTAGCAATTACGAGTTTATTAATGTGGATCCTGCTTCCTGACTCTTCGCTTAATTAGTTTAGAGACTACATACCTATAATTTACACTACCCACATGTCATAGTCGATAATCATATCGAATCTCAAGTTACTGTTAATTGACTCCGTGAAAAATATATTGCATGATAATTTTTTTTACTCGATTGTAATGAGAAGGTTAAGTTTTTCGCGCGTATCTTGTTAGTCTAATAGCAATAGAAAGTCTATTGACACACAAGCGTTTTTACTCTGACAGCGTTTTTATTCTCTACCGAAATTTTATACAATTAAGCTGGCAACACTGCCCAAGAACAACACGCGCAAATTCATAAGTTAAAATGCCCTCCGGTGGGACCACGTCGAGAGGACTAATAGCCGAGCTCGGTTGACTCATTACATCTCTTGTCAGGGTTATAAATAATAATATAATAGTATAGATAACGTTCTTCTCTGTAATAAATGATTAGCATTTACCATAATAACAGGTACACTAAATAAACAGTTTCGCAACAGACATGAATGCTACGATATCTTGAAATTTAAAACACACCCAAAATGCAAGTAAATGAGATTCTCTGCGCAGATTTACCTGCGCCATAATTTACTAGACTACCAAGCTTAATAACAACGAGTACTTTATTGCTTATGAAATGAGAACTTGCAAAGCCAAGCTTTCGGTACACGCAAAATCTAAGTATACACAATTGTGAACACATTTCAGTATTTCGAATTAAATCCCGTGAAATGTACGTAAATGTTAAGCTCAGAACTGATTGCTCTCTACCGCGTACTTCGGTCTGTTATTAGTATGGAAGCTGATTTCTGCTATTGTTTACGCCATTGATAATAACACAGGAAACTTGAGGTTGTGCCTTCGTGAAAGAGTTACAGAATTTTAAGCACACGGTTTCTGCAAAGTGATTTTGCATTTATGATGCAACGTGTAGGCAGTGTTTCTCACACTTGTTGCTACTGATATCGATTAAATTCAACAATTTGCATGTTCAAATGTGAAGACATGAGACTATATTTAGAAAAAGTGAAAATAACCATTTATTTACCATCAGTAACGATTAAAAGTAAGAGACAATCATTCATTTATTTTGTCCTTCGTGGTATTATAAAGCCCTCTGAGCATCAAGTCACTTGTAGTGTATTACGGGCTTTGCGTTGTAACGCTTATCACTCGCTTCATCCGTGATATGTATGTAAATGGAGAGCTTCACGCGGACTATTCTAATCTGCATATTTCGCTAGGTTATTAGTGCTATACTAGCTGGATGCAGTTTACAACGTTAATGATCATAATACATCTAAATATACTCTTTATATATGCTAATTTCGAGTGCGTGAGTGCGTAAGCATGTGTTTTTGAGTTGTGTATTATACTTTTTTTCCGTGTGTGGGTACCTCCTAATAATGCTATAACTTGGGTTTATCTATAATTCCGATTGTGTCACAAAACAGCTCCAGAACACATGTATACCGCATAATATCCTATGTAACGACATCTGTCAGAATGTATTGTTTTCCAAATTGATCTGGCGACCTGCAATTATTATAATGGTTTAAAATTGGTCATCAATTCATATTACAAAGATCTTATATACGAAAAGTTGTACAGAATAATGGTACGAAAACTAAATGAACATAAGTAACAAAATAGTATGAAATTTCTGTTATAATTATGACGCATCTACAAATGCAAAGTATTGCATAGTACTTAAGAATGCCAAATTTAAGCGCCTTGTTTTCACTGTGTATGAATTTATACACATGCATAGGTAGCTACTTACTGATTGGCTCGCAAACCATCAAGTAATATATGTTTCCATGAGCTCGAGAAGTAACCTTCGGAGGATGCGTTCATTACAATGATCATTTATTCCAAGACATTCATTGATCATTATTGTGATGTTTTAAACTTCCGGTATACACGAAAAATATAAATGGTCTTATTCACTTTTTACCATTACACTACTAACGCAAATGCTATCAATAATTTTTATTTCTGTAATAACATCGAGCGTCGTAACAACTAGCTATGTATATTCTTAGAATAATATGTTAACAGTCCTTGACAGCTACGTTTCGAGAGGAAAAATATTGGTACCTAAAACTTTACACATTATCTATATCACGTTACATTTGTAAATCGTTCACGTAGGGCGCGTCGAAGGAGGCTTTACCCTCGTAAGAAATATGCGTCGAAAACACCGCGATAATTATACGAAGGGACGACCGCTGGTCGTTATGGCACACTTTTACCTGTACATAGAATAATGTAAGAGAGTTATAGGATTATTATTGAAATTTAAACCATTGAAATAACCTGGTACAACAGATCACCAGACGCTAGACCATAGGGTTCACAAACTTATTTGATCTACTGCACACTTTGAGGAAGAAATTTTTTGTAGGGCCCCCTTTAATTTTTTCTTTGCAAATTTAATTACTACGTGAAATATCGCCCCCCCCCCCCCGCCTTCTCAAAATCGCTTCATTGCCGCCCGTTTCCTCTAGTAACTTTGCCTTTTTAATTGTTTGTTGAGAATCCAGAGCTCATGCAGTCGCTGTCTAAGAGGCCTCATAGCCAAATTAAATTACAAATCACCCACCCTCAAGTCTCTACACAACGCCCCCATTTTTTTCCTGGGTCTCTTACCGCCTCCCTTTAGGCCTGTAGCTCCCACACGAGGGCGTTATCGCCCACTTTGGGAAAGGCTGCGCTAGACGGACAGACGAATGAATGTGGACGAGATGCCAATAACAGAAGCAGGTGAAAATACTCGTAGACTGCACGCTGCAGACTGCAAGCTATTACTAGGTTATCCAGAAATTGCCGGCTGCCATTGACTAACAATCGTCAAATTTCGTCGGAAGGCTGAAAGAGTTTTAAAACATCATGCAGACGATTTAGCCACTTGGAGTATTTTCAAAAACGTGGTGTAAGATAAAGGTTCCCACAGTTGCTGGAAGGACCATCCTTAAGTTAGTGCGTGTCACAAAATCTTATTTTACCTAGTCAAAAGTTAAAATGGACTGTAGTCCTGCTTCGTATATATTTACGACTGAAATACTGAATGTTGATTTTTAAATTGAAACTTACATATTCCAGTACACTATCTTTATTACTTCAATCAAAACATTCTTTACAAAATATGATAATATTCTAACAAAAAAATCACATATTTTTCAGTAGGTTCTGGGTTCTGGGGTGTGAAAAGGTAACGTTATTTAGATTATATTTGTCTATCTGCGCGTCCCTTGAATATCAATGAAGCTCATCTTCGTTTTTCATCCCGTCCTGGAAATCGCCTTGGAGGCTCTTGAATTAATAATAGATTTATTTGTCTATTTACTTTCAATATGAAACAATTTCTTCAGTTTTACATGTATTCAGTTTTTATGAAGTGTTCTTATACATTTTTAAATATGCTTTTATACATTTACGTTGGTCTTTATTATTTTCTTACCGAAGTAAATATGAATTTAAAACGTTGTACTATACAAAGAAAGGTGACTTAAATATTTACTTAAACAATACTGAACCCCTTATATACGTACCGATCTTCCAATTTCATTGTCGCACGACTTCTCATTCATATAAAAAATTATATTTTCGAAATAAAATTAATTTGACGGGGCTATTAAAAAGTTTAAGATATTACATTTTCTATTTCTGTAGCCAAATTATGACTATTTGTACATACTTTGAATTTTTTTTAATTATTTTGTTTTATTATTAATTTAAATGAATAATGATAATTCAAATAAAATATGAATTATTTTGTAAAATAATTAAGTACAATCATAATAATTAATAGAACGTTTCATTTCATTTTAATTGATTTCGTGTAATTGTCGTTTACGAAGTTAGATTAATTTTGATATTTTCTCTTTGACTAAGCGCATTAGTATCACTGGCTTAATATTAATTTTTTTTCTGGAATTCCAAACTCAAAATCTACAGCAAAGTTTTTTTTTTATTCATCGCACAGTTCAGTTGTCTACTTGATTTTATTCAGCTCGAAAATTAGAACTCGGAGGCGTCTGTTCTTTTTTCAAATTTCTCGAATAATTTGTTACAATTTAACAGCGGAAACCGAAACCGCAGCCAACAATGAGTTACGGGACTCGACCGCTGCACCGCGATTGGTCACCGACCATTTTTTCGGGCTATCGACCATCGCCGGTACCGTAACGTCACGCTCAGATCGGTAAAGGGACTGTATAGAAGCTTAATGCGAAATTATTACAATCCTATTATAAACATGATTGTTAATCGTATTTGTAAATGTAATTTCCTACTCACAATAAATAACAGCATCGGAAATTGAAGAAACACATTAAAGCTCTCACGACCGTGCCTAAATAACGATTATAACATTTATGGCCCAGTTTTAGTGATCAGCGAGATAGTGCAATATGAATATGGTGAAATCACACGGATATTGATTTATGGACGGAAAAAACGATTACCTTTTTTAAGTAAGTTTGCGTCACTTCCGTTTTATACTTGCTTCATTTTTCAAAAGACGTAGAGCTCACTATTTTAATCAAAAAATTTGGAGTGCCTGTTTCTTAGCCTTAACTTTACTTCACATGATCAACTTCTGTGGCCACAGTAAAAATTATTTCTCAATAGTTTTCGTCATCTCAAAATAATCTTAACACGTACGCATCTACAACAAAGCTCTCTGATTCTCACAATAGATACGACTATGTTAACCTACTGGTCTTATTGTGCCATTACGTCTTATATAACGGTATGTCATAGGTCGCAATATTTCAATTTTAGGTATGTGTTTCATTACCGACTATTAGCAAACATATACCTAATACTATGTAAATAAATAGGGTAGGTTTGGTAATGTTCACCGTTCTATTCAAATTCAAAACAATATTATTATATTGATATTTTCTCTATATTTGGGTATTAAATCATATGTATAATTGAAAATATATTTTTGTATTATTTATATGTTTATTAATACATTAACTATAACGGCATAATTCTTATGCATATGCTTAAGTTACATACATATACATTGTAGTCGCTTAGTACATTAGTGTAATTTTTGTGCCATAAAACTTTTTATGATCGATTGATGTCAAATAATTAGGCGACAATAATTTAACGAATTTTATAAAGATTGAAATATGAAATTTTCTTCAAAATAATTTTTGTATAGACGATGATAAGTTTTAGAAAATTTTAACCGTAAGTGACACTGAAACCATCTAGGTTACATGATTTATTGAGTCATTAGCTCTTATTCGTATACCACACATTTTATTTACGCGCTCCTTTTTAATACCATATCATTAATCAAAACTTATTTGCTTACTGTACTAGTAGAGGGTAGTACTGTACTACTTTTATAACTCGACAGGTATATATTTGATTCATTTATTGAAATAAATTATATACACAGGTATCTTTATTTATTAACATTATCAATTTTAACTATCCGAATTTTTTTTTTGTTGTAAACGATCGAAATGATACATTTTCGTGCAAATCAGAGAAGTGACAACTTAACGGGTTATATTTCATTCTAGCACTCGGGGTTTTTCGGGCTTAAATTGTGGCGCACTGCTCTGACGTCACAAAGTTACGCGCGATATTAAAATTCAAAGTCACTTGCTATAACGATGTAGGAAAATATTGTGTGTAATCATACCCTTAGATTTCCCTATAATCTGTAAACTGTAATAAGGGCTGTAAAAACGTTCAGTGTTTTCCTACTCACCATTCACTCTCCAAAGTATATTACCAAATATTTCCAACGTACACTAACTCGACACCTATTTATACTATTCTTTAGATCCAAACATTGTTTATTATGTATTAAGTTGCCTGCTACGTCAATCAGTGTGATCGAGTCGGCTCCCTTCGTCGACGTAAATTAGGCAATTTTGCAAATGGCGTCGTATACGCAACTCAAGGATTAATGTACCAATCGAACAGACTCCCTGCTCTATTCACGATGAAATATCGACGCTTTGTCACTTGATTTATTATTCTTTACAATTGGAAACAGCAGTCAATGGATGTAATTATAGAAAATCATTTTTGGATGTTACAATATCGTTTCGTTATAAATTTTGTTAAAGCAAAATAGGAACATGATTTCTTCGAACATTTGAAGAACCTATTTGAAAACCAACAAGTGCGATTGCGATATTTTAATTTAGATCGTTATAAAAATGGTTTTAAAATATTACACCTAGTTAAAATTTATTATTTTCCTTTACTGTTAAAGTACTGTATACTAGGCGAAACTTTTATGAAATAAAAGTAAAGCATTAAAAGTTTTAGTCTCAATTTCTTTTATTTCAAAACTTCATGGGTCGTAAAAAAGAAATGAACAGGTATTTAAAGCAAAAATTACTCTCTGTTTTGATATTTTTCAACTGTTGGATTTGAATAATGCTCTAGAAGCGAGCTCTTATCTGCCACTGGAGTGTCATTTCTTTTAGCCAAGTTTGTATTTTTTTTTAACCATATATACATAAAAAAGGCTTTTTAAAATACAGATTCAGTATGTAAGCATAGAGCATAGAGGGCTTAGCCGTCACTGGCATCCGGGCATTTCATAAATAAATAAATAAATAAATAACTGGGGACAATTCCACACACGGCTGTATGATCCAAAATTAGGCAATTTAATGCCTGTGTTATGGTGACCGGACAGCTGATAAACATACATACATACGATGTAGTATTTATATAGATTTTTTACTACGACCAGACACAGAACAAACAAATGCGCTCATCACACAAATGTTTGTCCTGGGTGGGAATCGAGGAGCTCCGGATTTGTAGTCTGGGTCTCTAACCACTCGACCACGAGGCCAATCATTTTGTAATCAAGCATTACTTTTCTCTGTACTAGCACTATATCCTGTTCGATTCGGGTTGATGAAGATATTTTATAATCATAGTTTTTCTTGTTGCGGGCCAGAAAGCCTATTCAGTTGCGTGGATCCATAGAATCAATAACACAATTAATCGTAGATTTTATATCTTGAGTGTTATTTTAATTTAATAAATGTTCATTGTTTCCATTTTCAGATTATTTATCGCTTTTTCTACAGTTTTGACCTTATTGTGCACTTGGTACGTAAGCTTTGCAGATGTCAATTCAAAATCTACAGGTGAGAAAGCTAAGCTTGACGTGGATTAAGTATAACACACCTTTTTTGTTACAACAAGTACAACGTTATTCAATCCGGTCCAGATTTTGCTTTTTTCACTTTATTCATCGACATAATTTCAGGTGTAATTTTCGCCAAGGCTTTCGACGTGAAGACTAATTTAAAATCATTAATGTACCAATCGGAAGATTGCGTGGGCTCAGTGATGGGCATTCGAATGATTTCGGCCTTTATGGTAATCGCCATACATTTAAATTTTTTCAAAACTGTCGTCGGTATCAGCTCTGCGGGTAAATATAATAAGGTACTTGTATTTTCTTATTATCGGGTTATATCTAACTCACTAATTAATTCATGTTTCCACTCAGGTGATAGAAATAAAACGACGATGTTAAGGCGTAAGCGCGTGCCAACATCCTGCATGTACCAGTGTTCGTGGACGACTGCTTTTTGTGCAAGTACCTGACATTCGCGCGATTTATCAAATCTACACAATTACAAAAAAATAATGTAGTGCGTCGCCTACACACTCTCAATTGTAATTCTATGCTTTGAATTCTATTGACGTGATTTTTTGATGTTTACGCATGATGTCGTTGCTTATAATATTCCTGGAACTTAGCAGGAACTTAGTTTTAATCGACATATTAAAACGTGAAGCGAAAACTTTGGACCCCTTTTTACGAAAATTGCGCGCACGGAGGAGTATGAAATTTGGCACACTTATAG
>DWGJ01000701.1:0-26221 GCA_018246895.1 Aspitha aspitha aspitha | reverse complement strand
ATTTCATACTCCTCCGTGCGCGCAATTTTCGTAAAAAGGGGTCCAAAGTTTTCGCTTCACGTATTAATATATAGATACTGCACACAATCTATATGATTTTATTTTAATTGCATTTTTCAAACTGACATTTTTGTCATATAACTTCATGAACATCCAACCGATTAAATGTAAACACATGCATGAAATAATAATATCTTATCATAAATTCCTCGCCTATATATGATGTTTTTCAAATTGATACTCATTTTATGTATCAAAGTCAATATAAAACGTGTCTTGTTAATTAGATTTTTATATTCGAAATATAAAATGGAATCAACTTGTCTTGAATTTCTCGTTCCTCGAAAATTCTATCATAAACTATCATAGTTATTTCTGTTGGAAGGGATTTTGTAATCAAGTTACTAAATAAGTATGCAAATATTGTAACGAGAAAGCGGCAATCTCGTCGCTTAATCATCATTGGTGTACTCGCTGGAATATAGACGATATTCTGGAGGCTACGTGCGTAGGCCTACGTAGACTCTGTAGCACTCCGTAGCAATATTACATCATACGTCAAGGTTCATTAACTCTGCTTAAATTATACTTGCTTATAATCTGTTGATATTTCCAAAATATAATTAATAACTTTCTGTATTTTATTATTGTATACTGCGATGTCTAATAATGAAGAATAAAGTGCGATCATACAGTATATACCTGTGTAGTCAAGAAATTATTTTGTAAGGACATTTTTGGTCAAATTATATCAAATGATATTTTATCTGTTAATATCCGGTAAATTAGATAATCCTGATTTACCAAATAAAAAATAAAATAAGACGAATATTGGTTTATTTTGTATGAAATTAAGGATCAGACCTCGAGATTATGGTGAGTGATAGACACCTCGGAGTTGCAGCTCAAAAATCGATTAAGTTTCAAAGCAGAGTAAAGGTCTCAAGGTGGAGAGCTCTCGTGGACTTTTTGAGTATGTTGGATGTCGGCGGGGGCGCATGCGCGGGGCGGGGGCACGCGCTGACGTCACGCGGCGCGCCCGGGGCGTCGCGCCAGTGCCTCCCGCGACCGCGCGACCAGTCACGCGCGACTCCCGCCCCGAGTTGTCTCAACACAATCACGAGCTTCCGATGTTAATTCTTTACAACAAACAACCGATCAGACGACAATAGTAAAATCACCCTAAGACCGGTGTTACCGGTACCGCACCACGTGGTCAAACGTGACGTGACAGATACGCGAGGGTATTGTGGCGCGCTCATCTTGAATACTAAATCGTCATAAGTATATCTTATTTCTTAGCATAGTTCAGTTTCAGATACCCGTTCATATAGAGCAATGAACGACCTCAAATAGGGACAGTGTTATCCGAGGTTACAGACAGATTGTAAGCCTAATTAACCACTTCCTACATCTCTAGAATTATGTATGTATACATTGTGTATAATTTTCTACCATCAGTTTCAGATTACTTTGGCAAAGATCAGCTATGAAACTTAAATTTCTTTCATTAGCTCATAATGTTTATAAAGTAACAAATAACAGATAATAAATTGGTCAATATACCATCTATTGCCTAATAATTTCGTTTCAGGCAATCTTATTTTACAATATGTGCCATTGTCACTTACTGGCTTAATTTTTTAAAGTAGTTTTCCTTTATATATTAGTTTTGTTGCATATATACTTATTCCAGTGGTTTTAAACACGAAACGTTCAATGCGCACTACATTGCAGTTGCGCATTGTAATATGCAGTTTCAGTATTTCATTATAATTTATTGTGACAGTATGTAAGATACATAGGATATTTATTTGTAAGTGGTTTTTTGTTTTATACTTTATATACTCGTATGTAATGTCTGGATATTTGTTATTAACTGCTCCTTCATTTAAGATTCAGGATTTCCTTGTTTTTGTATATAAATTAATCTGACAATAAAGACGAAGAACTCATTTTATTAAGTCATTGGTACAGTAATGCATTCTATGCAATATACTACTACTGGATCTTCGAAAATGTAAATAATTTTCATTGTAAAGGATAATGTTGTCTGATATTGAATTCATTAGCAGAGTGCTGGCTAATTAATTTTAATTTTAACGTTCAGTTAATGTAAAATCAGTAACGGATGCATACTTTATGGCCAATCTACAATAATATTTCGAAATATGTTGTGGTACTGAAACGCTACCATTACATTCGACATACTCGTATAAGTCTTTAGGGCAGCAATAAAACATGTATCGTCCTCCACCTTATATCCGTAGCTGTTATATCTCCCTTTCATCACTCTATCCAATTTTGTTCCTTCCACTCTGCCCTTGGGCTTATTGCGAGACAGGTCGGGATGTACGTAAGTTCGTGCGCGCGTAAGCAATAGGCCGCCGTTGGCTAACAAGCGCTAAATCCATCATTCGGTCGAGGGCTCGCGAATTTTTTTGAGGGTAGCAGTCACAAGATTTCAAGCACGATACTTTTAATGACTTTCCCTTTTCATACCTACTCGTATATTATGTGAATAGTTTTAAATATGAACACAAACAGCTCATATAGCCGCTCACCCGATTGTACGTATGATATACCTATATGACTGCGAATTTTTGCAAATATTTAGTTTATACGAATACTATAATTTTATTTATTTACGAAGAAATTGTCTGCAATTCCATAACTGTTATGTTAGTCACAACTAACGAACTTTATCAACCAATTATCAACAGATGGCGTTAATACGTTTGATGAAAAAAATTAACTTTTTGTAACAAAAACTTTATCCTTACTGTGTTTGCTAGATTTTGACCAAAAGCAGTAAAGTTTCAGCTTTATTATACATACATTATATGTATTAGTCGATTAATTCTAATCCCGTAGAATTAAAGGAGTTTTTATGCAAATTTAAAAAGTCATCAGTACTTGTTTATAGAACAGAAATATATTGTATTTCTTTAATTTGTTGGCAAGTACATAAAATTAATTGTACAATTTACGCACTAACAATAAAATTGATATTAATTCATACATTTATTTCCAAATTATTTAACTTTTTTATTAAAAGCAAGATACAATATTAAACATTTTGTTCCTGAAATTTTATATGCATTTAGTAATCCATAGTCCTACATTTGTAGTATTTTAATTGTAATAATTTTTTACAGTACTCCTTGTACTTAAATCACTTTTCATTTTTTTAGTTTTAATAATGGTTCTTGTCCGCTTCCAAAATAACGTTCCAATCTATGTATGTGATTTAAGCGAAACCCTTTTTTATCCTACTGTTACATTTTGATATACCTGTAATCGATATGAAAAGGTCAAACGAGGTCCGAAACTCGGTTGGGATGACTAAATTTTACATATTTAAATATGATAGCCTTATCACTAGTACCATTTTAGTTTACAATGATTTCTACTATTTGTTTTCGTTTACAAAACAGTTTAAGTAGTAAAAATAAGGTTTTTCACCTATCCATCATGGCTTTTTGTAGCATGCTGAAGTGATAACATTCAAAAGTGAAAAACATCGACCTTTCTATCTGTATGTATGTATTACCGTATGCCTAGTCCTTTCGAAAAAGTACCCATGTGCCTAGGGCAATTTATGAAAAAGATTGCATAGTCATTTTATTATTTCTAATATAATCATATCGATTTCAAAGTTGTTTGACGTTTTAAATGATGACATGTTTTGAAAATGCTTACTTATTACCTTTGCAGCTTTACATAGCTACTATACATAGATACTATAAGTTACGAATTTTAACATAAAATCAATGAATTGTACTAAGTATAGGAAATACCTAGAGGTACTTAGTATCGAATAATGATTCAAGTATACATACATACATAGAATCTACGATCAAATTGCTTACGATGGAAAATTTTTGGATTCTGTGGGACTTGCAATGTACACTCAACCGTTTATTTCAACAAATTATTATCAGTCCTTCGCGAAACAAAGGTGTCAAATTAAATAAGTATTACATAATATGATAATGAAATTCCTGCTATAGTATTTTATTCAGTACAGTGGAGACTAAAATACTATAACCTCATTTCGAAATGTTTGTTTCTGTTTTTTAAACTAATTTAAAATCAAACGATTAGTTCATTCTGTGGTTACTGTCATCCGTTTTATTTAATTACAGTTTGTTATTAAATCATATGTAAATACATTTCGGAAGATTCAGGAGTATAAATCATGTAAAGGGAAAACTATTGCGTGGCTAAATACATAATATGCGTAATTTATTATGTAGGTAGACGCGATATTTGTTTATGCAAGGATAACAACGGAAGCTCGTGCAAGAAATATAATATTACCAAAATTAAGCAAACGTCAAGTGCCACTGGAGTAAAAAAACAAACAGTGCCAAATAGAACTCTTTGTATTCAACGGACTTTTTGTAAATCTAAACGACTTGGTTTTTGAAGTTAACATTTTAGAAGCAAATATTCATATGACAGCAGAGGAAAATTGAATTTACCGTCCTAGGAATATTTACTAACTTGATTATCCTCGGCGAGTTCTAATTCATTTCAAAACTTTACTTATGATATAAGTAACTTCAATCTTTCAAACATGAAAAAATGAAGGAAGATTAGAACAATTGGCGATTAACTTGTACAAGGATAGAGAAGTATGGACAAGGTGTGAAGGAGCAGCGCGCCCTGGGCGGGGGCGGCTCGCGGCACGCCGGCTGTGATGCGATGGGCCAGGACTGGTGCTTCCGCCGCAAAAGAAAACGCAGCAGCAGCCAGGACGATACCCACCCGCATCACACCCGGTAAATATTTAAATACCTGCGCAGTTGGTTACTAGTTTGTTATGGTTATACATATTAGTGTTAATAGCATATTCGTATGACCGAACTCAATCGACTGTAGATTGATCTAAAAAGTAAAGCTTGCAGAGTATAATTATCATTGTACTATGAAAACAGCTTAAGCTATCATCACCGTTATTGAGATATAGAGTCACGTGTACAAATATAATGCTATCTTCGTTGGCATTATCAGAGTAATGATTCTCAACTGTTACTAACGTGGGCATTCTTTTATTAGCGACAGATAATTATACGAGGTATGGATTAATTTTATTTTATTCGAATTTAAGTCTAAAATATATTTCATTAATATACTCATGTAATAAGTGGTAATGTTGGATATGCTTAAACAATACATAATTACACTAAATCGAAACAATGTTTAATGTAAGTCAAAATATAAATAATGTTCTAATAATTTATTTATTGTTGATTTTCTATTAAATTACTTTATTTTCTCGTGGTCCTGTTCAATATACGTATTATGTATACGCAGTGATTCCTATAGTTAATACCCACAACGATAACATAAACTTATTAAATTAAATTGTTTCCATTCTTATGGACGTTAATGAATTCTTGACGAAAGGTATACTCACCGTTTAATATAATTATCCGTTAGCCAACCTTACTTTTAAAACATATATAACTACATAAATATAATGTTGATTTAGATAGGTGGATGACCGCTTCAATAGTTTTACATACCATTGTGATATAGATAATATGTTTGTACACAAAAGAGTGTAAGTCCTTGGAGGTAATCCATTATTTTCACATTCATACCATACATCCATTACACTGAACATTCTTGGAGTTCATAAAGTTATATTTTCATTAAATCAATATCGTTCAAAAATTACGTTAATGAAGCGAAGCACTCGTTTAAAGCACTATCTGAATCATATTTCAGGTTATTTTCAGCAGCTATTTCTAGAATGGATAAACAAACACCTTATGCGAGCTAGGTAGTGATGTGGCTAAACAAAAATTGTAATCTTTGGTAAACAATGGTTGTTGCAATTATATTTTTACATTTTTCCGGTTACCTGTGAATTTATATACAACTTATAAATTGGGTAATAATTTATGTTAATCGTGACATTTTTATTGAATGATAATAAAGATTTACAAATTTAGCCATAAAAAATTGTCTACAGTTCTCTTTACGTCAAGGATACATCGATTAGCACGATGTAATTAAACCGCCAACGTGCATAGTATGTAGTTGCGTCGACATGTACAATTATCGGCGGCCACAACCTTCACGATCACTTTTTACTACGGATTGTATTGTGTTGTCGGGACATTCGATTGCATTTTAGTATATTTAGAGTCCAACTTCAGTATGACATAATGAAAGTTACTTCTATTTTATATGTAAGTGTTTGTATTACATAATCAATGAAGTGGACAAATAAAAGAAAATGTTGAACGATATAAAGAGATATGAAGAATAAAAAAAGAGACCTTTAAAGGTTAGTTAAAAAAATAGTACCAATTTTTTATGCTATTGGTTATGGAATTGGAAACATACATGTATTAATAAATACTTCTAGAGTTTACGATTTAATACACGTACTCGTACAATTACTATTGCTATAATTTAGAGCTCCTTATAAGTGATATCCTAATATTTTCCAAGTCATTGTTATATTTCTTATCTCCGATCAATTATTTCTTCACAATATTGCTACCATTCTATCAAGCAGGAATCAGTCAGTTCTATGATCCGCAGCTAGCTTCAGTTTACTCGTTAAGGCTCTCGCCTGACCTATATAAGAACGCACACAGTACGTTTTATTAAAATGATCCTTGCAGCAAAGGCTTAAATATCTGTTCCGTAGAGCACCGAAGTGACTTGCGTCGTTTGCTACACGAAGGTTGCGTATCGGCGTACGCATGCGGCTCGCCCCTTTCGACCCCCGGCAAAATGGCGGCGCCAACATGGCCGCCGGGCCGCCGGGCAGCCGCAGGATGCTCCGCGACGCTGCTCCTGTCCGAAACAACGTTAACACGATTTCCCAACGAATAGTACACGTTGACAACGACTTCAATACAAGGACCGATAGTGTGATCGATTTATCACTCGCAGTGCATCGAAACGATTGCTTATACGAAACGCGCGTGCAACAAGTGATATTTGCTGAAATCTTGACGTAAACGACGCACCAATATTATTTACTAGCAGTGATGTGATTGTGGGTCGCGTGTAAATATAGAACGTGCCCTTTTGCTGAGTGGCGGCGCGGGTGAGCCAAGCAGCGAGTGACGTCCTACCGCTTCTGTTCCCCGCGCCGCGCAAACGTCAACAGTGCCGCGTCACGAAGACTGATCTTCGATGATCCAAAATAATGTGAATTTTACTTGTCCATTTCTAAACGTATTTAAGAATTTCTCAATATATCGGTGAAACGAATCCGTCATATGGGCCCATCGATAGCAATGACGCTTGCGTTACGTTTAATGGAATTCGATTACAAATAGATGAATGGTAACATAAAGATTCGCTTAGTTATTAACTATAGATATGACGATAACGTGAGTGTATCGTAAAGCGCGTGGCGGTGCCTTGATGTGCCCAGTAGAGTGGCGATCGCGTTGGCGTGTACCGATCGGCCGGCGAGTAGCGACGCACGTGCAATTCATGCTGCTAATGCGGTGTCTAAGTGCCCGTTCCGAAGGCGGCGTATCGGACGCGAGTGATATACAGTAACATTTCAGTGTGAACTAGTACTGATGCTCTTGCCACTAAAGTGTTTGTGGTGGGTGGGCCAGAGACGCGTGCGTCGAGTGTGTCGGTAGCCGATATGCTGACACTCGTGTTCGCAGTGTGGTCGGCGGCGCGGGCCCTGGGTTGGGCGTGCGATGCCGTGGCCGCAACTCCCGAGACAGAGGAGGCCCCCGTGCTGCCGCGGCTGCGTTCGGCTCGCGCTTCCAGTGACCTTTCTACTCTCAGCACCACCACCACCAGTTCTAGCCAAACTAGTAGTGGAGATCATTCTAAGAGGTCGATGCACGCTACCCTTGCCCCAGTAACTTTTGAGACACATGACCGTCATTTATATTTCATATATGTACCTACGTGAAGTACTTTATTATATTCTGCACAATATAGGAACACTTAAAGCTACTTTATGAAACCTGGATAAGGGTAAAAAATTACAGAATTTGCAGGAATAAAATTGAAATGGGAATATTTATTCAAACTGTAATTTAAATAACTATTTCTCAAAAAATACAGTAAAGAAAAACAGGTAAAAGTCCATCAGGCCTATCAGTAACATGAACATAAAATGCTATTATTTACTTTATATCAATATGCTTATCATTGCACATAGTCCATACAAAGGGAACTCCGCGACTTTTTTACTTAAATAATTATCCTTAAAACTTATGTTAATTCATACAGTAAACAACTAACCTCGTTAACATTATCTAAAGCTACTCGTTACTTAGTTAAATTCTTTCACATGTACCATACATTTATGGTACTCGTAAGTGTACCTTTAGTGAAATTAAAAAAAAAAAACACCTGTACCTATTTGTTCCGATTGTTTTATTTGCCTCCGTGTACAGATGGAGTTTTCAGTGATCCAATGACGTTTGTACCGGCTATCAGGTTGATTAGAGGGTCTCATCCATTTACTGGTATCGGTACCTAAATCCAAATAAGTATATCGTAGATAACTAAAGCCCCACTAGGAGATAATTTTTTTCTGTTATTTACAATTATAATTATCATAACCTTTGAAAATGTATAGTTCGGTTTATTACGATAAATAAACTACATATATTTCATCCACAAATTTATTTCTTTTGAACACGTGTTTGTGTAGTTATTATCTATTGAAATATATAATATATAAAATTCCTTATACGTGTTTATATACAAATATAACAAAGGTTAAAGGAAAACCAATCCACTTTTGTACACCCTAATATTTTTTAATAAGAGAGTTTAAATCTAAAAACTAAAACAAAACTGATCGCATCACGGCTTTGTCTGATTTCATTGAAATTTCCAGCAAAGGTCAGAAATAAGGTAAATTTGAGTTCCTACAAGTGAATTGTCGTACGTAAATTATACGCTGTGTCTACTACAAGTATCAGATGACGTTGATTATTGCAGAAGGCCGACCGCGTTTAATAATAGCAATCAAGAAGATAAAGTAATGATGCATGTGAAACTAATTTGCTCACAGAACTACGAATATGACACAGAATGTGACACCTATTCAGTTACCTACATTATTATCGTAAAGATAAGGCAAAATCTGCTTATCAAAAACTGTTTTGATTTTTATGTGATTGCTAATTTGTATTTAATAAAAAAATGAATAAAATTATACTTACAGCATACGTTAATATACTAAAAAAATAAAAATATTTTAAATCATGTATATTTGTAACGAGTAAATAACTAAGCAAACTAGCAACAAATACGAAATATAGCTTAATGTTGGTTTTTTTTTGTTATATTGTAGGAAGTGATAACAATACATTACTTTAACTTATCTACTACACACTATGTATGTATTAACTTACTACATACCAAATAATTATGATCATATATTTTTGGCGTACTAAATAAATAAATACGCGTAAAGTACTAATTTACTATTTTTTTAACAATTTTTTGGAATTCGATTATATGTAGTTGACGTGCTCGTAGTCCTGATGACTGATGACATGGCACATCGCATACGATAGGTCCGGGTACCTAGTTCAGCAATTTTACGGTTAGCCAATGAATATCGAGATACAAACAACGTGCTTCATAGAGTTGAATAGCCGAATCCAGCTGTAATTAGATAACTCGCGTTAACGTTGTCCTTGAAGTCGATCTAAATCTTCCCATAAATGGGCTTTATCTCCACGAAGCGGCTCTGACATCTTCTTCCTATCGCTGTTATCAAAATTTTCATGATCATTATGACGTGTAATTTATTGGAGCGGAAGTAATTTGTGTTACGATTACGACCTTACGCTACTTCTACCAGCCAATATTGCATTCGCGCACTCGATCGAGTACCAGAAACAGTTTCAGTTTGATCGGTTGCGACCCCCTTCCTCGGGCCCGGTGGCTTCCACTCTACCCTTCACGACGAGGGGCTCGACAAAGGCTTTCTTGTACCATTCTCTCAAGCCCTGAGGGAGAGTTGTATTAAACAACATTAGCAACCTATTAGTCGCATGTTACCGGGCTTCAGCTAATAATACTTCAACTTGCTGTGACTGTACATCATTTCATCGATTGTACTAATAAATACTTTATTACGTTAGTTAGTGGGGTATTTCTAGTAAAATAGGTAGGTAAAACTAGCCGCAGAATGTGACTACGTATTTCATTTCTATTATCTATACCGTGTAAAAGCCCAAATTGTATAATCGAGTTTGTTTATTTGTAGACCAAGGCCACAATGTATCATAGCCAAGTGATGCAACACAACATTTTTCTTTGCGAATTCAAATATAACTACAGTCCCGCAGTCTAACCTATAAAATGTTAACAGTGTCTATACTATTGATATTCAAAAGAGGAAAGAAGAAGCATGAAGTAATGACAAATATTTTACAAGCAAATTATGAAATAATTATTCTATAATTCTGTAATATACGCACTATATTACAGTAAAACTTTATTTCATTAAGGAAAAATAGTAAATATGCTCTAAATTTGCATTTTTTTTTCGTTTTCTAATATATGTACTTTCGAGTATGGACTTTAAAGGATTCTTCATAGACTCATGATTCAAACGATAAAGAATTATTAGTTAAAGATGTTTACAGTAATTCATGGATGTACCTTATGACGTAATAATTTTAGTATCGTCCAGAATCTTAAAAACTACCTACCTACCTACCTACCTACTTCATTTATGGAAATAGAAATGCATACGAGCTACGCTCTAACGTAGCGATTCATTAACTGGTCTGGGCTGTAGAAACGGTTATTCACCATAATTTTATTTTCAGTAATTACTACCCAGATTACTATAAAAACGAAAAATACTTCTAACGCACCAAAGTAAATGTTCCATTGTATTTTGTTATCTTACTGTGGGCTAATCTTAATTTTATCCCCACTAATTTATTTATAAAATCCCACACAACTCAATTTAACCATACTCAACAATGGCCATGTTACTTTAGGATCTTAAAATTAATTAAAACTTGCAATGATATAAGCGACGGCTATGTGTCTCTACAGATTATGCTATTTGTTAATACCTATCGATTACTTGTATTTCTATTTAATAGTAATTCATTTGCTGGTCAAGGTAAAAAAATGATTAAGTTCGGATCGTAGTTTCAAAAATGTTAGATAACATTATCTTACTTAGATTCTTCTTAGAATACCGTTCAATATCTACAACACAAGATAACACTTATCAATGTTATCCTTATCATTGTCATAATTTAAGTTATAAATTTAGTATTAAAAAATAATTGTCTTTCGCGCTCATTGGTATTTTTATTGTTTGTAGCGTTTTTAACTGCACGAAAAGACATCAAGTATCTTCAGAAAAAAAATTAAATGTTTTTGTAGCGGTCGAGCCTCGTTTGTAACTACGTTGCAGTATTTTCATTTAACACTATTTATGTGTATCATAAAAAGAGTGCAACTTGACTTCAAAAATGTTAATATTAAACAATACCACAGTCTTTGTTAGAAACGAACAGATTTTCATACGGAATAGAGGATTTCTGGTTAGGGTGGTGCTGACATATGTGGCATGTAGGTGGAGCGAAGCGCCGCGGCGCTGGAGCGCGCGAGGGGCTTCCCGCCGGGCTCTGCGACGACAACCAGTGTCCGCACGAAGACGGACCACCGGCAGGTACTAGTGCAAACTGACTGTTTCGCGGCCAATTGATTTACATTTGAAATTGAACTGAATAAAATTCTCATCTGTCTCATTTTTATGATTGGAATATTTCCAAACTTGTTTTAATACGAATCGGTTACGTACTCGCATATCCAATGTTTATACAGAAGTTTAAAAATGAATCCGTTATCGATTGTTATGTCTTAAAGGATAGTCTTATGTCTTAAAGGTTATGCATAAGGTTAAATATATACATATTACTTTTCTTCAGTGCATCTCATATTCTGCGATCAATCCAGGCATATTGTACGGTGTCAAAAATTCATTCCTTTCAGCAGCGTTAAAGAATGGTTGGAGCAGCAACACGTGAACGTGACTGAACATTTTCTTTTGTTGATCGAGTAAATTTAAACCTTCACTTCAAATCGGCCACTGCATAACAGGAATTCTAAGAACTCCTGGATAGTTGCGAATAGTTGACTTCGCTTTTAATATAGTGAATCAATGTTCTCTCTCATGTACATCTTTGTTGTTGAGATTCTTGCCTTCGAGTATAGCCAAAATTCTCTCTGAACTTGTGAAACAGTCGTCGAATGGAATAGCAGTTTGCATTCAGTTTCCGAATACTAGTACATGACATTGTCGATCACTGTAACCGTCACGTGACCGAGTCCACCAGAGATTGCATCTACCTCAACGAGTCCATTGCGAAAGCCGAACATTTAACTAGTATCGCCCATTTGATATGGTCGCCCAAACGGTACGCCTGCCTAGTTACAAAAAGCTACTTAGTGGTTGATCGACATTTTATTTATTTTCCTGCTAGGGAAATATATTTATCAAGTGCATAAGTATGTTTAATCAGAAGGTACTCGTAAGTAGTTGAATTTGTCGTCGAACGATACCATGTACAAGGAACTCAACATTGGGGGACGATACTAAAGTTTGCGAGGGAAATGCGACGACAAATTTTAAGTTAATAAATTTTCTACAGTGCATCGACACGAAATTAAATTGGGAACAGGCCACGGGCATGATAAAGTGTTCTGTATTAAAGATTCATTAATAACAGCTCGTTAATATTAAACAACAACGAAGGTACGCTATATTTAAGTTACCACGCGTGATTGTGACTCTATCAGTTCTTAAACACGCTAAGATTTGTTTCACTGCAATGAACTTGCCCCTGTAGTTGCCCCCGATAGTTCATTGTCACGCAACTAATCTTATCGAACGGGCAAGCGCTAACTCTTGCCAACAATAGAATTACCAACTCGTCTCAGCGCGAACGCGCATGTGAGCGAGTGTTCCATAGGCCAGCAAATGCCGTAATAATTGCACCATTATTATTCAAATCCAAGTGATGTTTTTGATGTAAATTATATGAAGTTTGTTCATTGAATTTGACACGAAGAAAGATTGCGATCTATGTAGCTGGCAATTTTTTAAATCTTTTAAGTGCAGGATATTTATATTTAATTTTTAACTCGTTTTTATAGGCACATAATACTTATACATAATAAGCATCAGCAACCATCATAACCACTTAAAACTTGGGAATTATAGCAAGTATTAACTGTGAATTATCAACGTATGCCCATTGTGATGCACAAACAGAATTGTAGGTATTACAAGATAATGAAGATAATTGACACGGATCATTCATTTTTGCTCGTTCCTTATCCATCTATAGTACAAATATATCCCACTTACGAGTACGCTACTTACATAATGCCCTTCAGTCTCCAATGCATAACATTATCTCTTATCTCTATAAGTTCCCTTAACTCTAGACCATTAATTGTATAATTCATCGCGCTTATTTATCGTCGCAGCAAACGGGGATCATCTTGTAGAACGAAGTGCTCTTAGCTGTACAAATAGAAGGACAGAAATATAACATTTTACATTTTGTTCAAATTTCAACATTCAGTTTGTCCTATGTAGTTGTATTGCGAGAGATGTCAATTACACTAATCAAATCACGTGTTACTTATGGTACACATGAATATTATATGGACGTTGATAAGTAGGTATGAAGTACAACTATCAAATTTTTCATCTAATAGTGAATTATGGGGACCTACATAGTTTGTTGATCTAAAACTTAAAAGATAAGTTTTTGTTTACGTACGCTTACAAGACCGTAATGAAGTTCAACTGCGTCCCATATTATACATATTAATCGATTATAAGCATTGAAACAATGACACAATCGCGATAAAAGTAAATTTGGACCTACAAGGTTCTTCATTCAATACGTCAGTAGTGAACAATTTTGGTGTTTTCTTCGAAAGTAATACGACACAAACAAATTTCAAGGACAACTCCATTCTCTTTACAAGTTGCATATTGACAGCTAATTGAACGACAAAGACATCTACCTACTGAATGTACGTAATTAACATTTTTTATTATATTTAATAAGGCGTTTATAAAGGAAGCCGAATTCCCAACGCTCTATCAATGAATCGGTTAAATAAATTGAATCTTGATCTTATGATTGTCTACGCTTACTGAAAGGAGGATTATTATTATTTTTATTTGTCGTCGTATTAATATTTGTATGTGTCGTCGTACTCAGAATTTCCTGCTGTAGACGTTACCATTTTTCAATTTTACACAATTCGTTTATTGAAATTTGTATGAGGGATTGTTAATTAATACATACTAAGATCGCTACGAAAATTGCAGCGGACTACGATTTGCAAATAGCGACCATTAGTTGAACTTACAAAAAAATACAGCAGATATTTAACTTTCTATGGATAAGATATAATGCGTAGTGAAGTCGATTATAAAAGGAACGTCTCAAGCATTTCAATGACATGCCTACAACTTTATAAAGGTACAGATCTATATTTTAAAGGTATAGTTTCTATAGACAGAAGGAGAATCTATAGACAGAGGAAGACTTACCCCTCTGTTATGCCACTAATACAGATGAGCCTCCTTTCTGAATGCGAAGGACTAATCCATAATTTGTAAGGCCATGGATAACCACGTAGGCCAAGTGAGGAGTGACAGATTTCGTACGCTAACGCATTAAGCTTTATTGTGACGATTTCACACTATGTTAACTTTGTACAGTCAGACGGGATTGCCTAGTAGGCATGCGAATGCTGAAAACAAGGCTGTATTATACACGATTTGTATGTAGGTATATAATAGCTGACCCCTAACAAGTTTACTATAATTTAAGAGACATGTAATTATACTAAGTTAAAAATAGTTCTTTGATTTTTTAAATAAATATATTTTTAATCGAAATATGCGCTAAAATTCGATCACGGCACGTTTACAAAGTAACCGTTACATTGGTTTATGTACTGCGCGGCGTTGAAGCGATATACATATTTTGACTTGAACGTTGACGACGCTCGCTTTGATTTATAATATTACTTTAGTTGATTACTTTACCTAAATATCCTATTTGAATATTACGGCTAAAGCGTACTAAATTACTATATTGATGACATAATTTAAATCTACCGCTAGAGATACCGCATAATAATTTGCTTTTATTATTTTTTTTAAAGGATCTGTAAATTTTTAATACTCTTCAGATTTGATGGATAAGTTTACTTCCTTTTTACAAAATTCGCGAACGTAACGAGTGTTTTAATTAGTTTCTTTCGTTCTTTTTAATTCGTTAGTAAATTAGGTTATGTAATAAATCAGATTCTTTCAAAATTACACGTCCATGAAATATGTATTATAATTTATTAATGTATAGTATATAAGTATTCAATATCAACGAATAATATTTAAGTACGTATGTATATAAATTACTGTAACATTTTTCTACTAGTATTAAATACTTGATATAACAATGCTGATCGTTTTAATGTAAGTTTTAAGATTTATAGAACATTTTCAGTGGAACGTTCTAAAAGAATTTTGTTGTCTTCAATTGAATAAACCTGTTTTTTCACATTACTGTTTTCTAAACATCGTTAAAAAGCCCTCTTGCGGCGACGTCTGGAACTATATAAGCTTGAAAACTCTGCCTTTACAAATCATACATTTGGGCGTTTCCGCTAGATGTCTCTAGTGATACATATATTCGACTATGACATATGGTAGCCATTTTTTTTATTATATAGAAACACTAGTACTTACTTTAAAATATGTATTAATTAAAAATGGACCAGGTAATCGTATACGTAAGCTTTGCAACAGGGCGTAATTGATTGCTTAATCTATATTATCTATTTCAATTACTTGTCTAGGCATTCGATTAATAAATATCGTTATCAATACGTTATCGTATGGTACTGGACGTAAATAAAACCGGATATAAATGTAATAACCTCAAATCACTTATAATTATATAGAAATAATTGGCACGCACTGTTGATTTTACGTATTTCGCTACAAAATATGACAAAGTTGTGTAGGTAGGTAAACTTGAAAATATACCTGTATGATGTATAGGATGTGGCAACGTAGAGTACAATAAAACGTCATGTTATTTGTTCATTATATGTATAATGATAACTATTTTGAAAGTTATTATGTTTTGTTTATAATGTTGTTTATTTTCCGTAAATTGTTTGCATTACTTAATAAAATTGGCGATTGTATATTAATTATAGGGTTTATTTCAGCTTCGATGTGGAAAATGGCGGGGCCGCGGGCGGCGGGGCGGGCGGCGCGCGCTCCCCGCTCGAGGGCGGTTCGCCGTCGGCGGCGCTGGTGCTCCAGGCGATGCCACAGCGCCGCGAGTCCTTCCTCTACCGCTCCGACTCAGACTTCGAAATGTCACCCAAGTCAATGTCGCGCAACAGCTCCATTGCAAGCGAGAGGTAAGTAGATATAGGTTGTAGAGATAAAAAACAACATGTGTCATGAAATTTTTGTTGTAAATAACATTTATTTATTAAAGACATTGTAAGTTGTAAGATTACGTAATTCTTAAAACTTAATATATACATAGTTTAAACTTAATATGTAGTCATTCTCATAAAAAAAAATATGACATTTAGATATATGAAGATTTTCACAATACAACGAAAATAAAATAAGGAAAGGATAGTATGGGAGTAGAAAGGTCAGATTGAATAGGAGTATTTCTGATTGAGTAACATTGTTGACAGGTTTATGTAGTGCGTATTTTACTTTTCACAGTGAGTAGTTCATTACTTACATTATATAAAAAAGGTAACGTAATAATTATCATTAATACCAATTAAACACATTCGGACATAACATACTCGTATTAAAGAATGACCGAGTGACGTCGTTCATGACACATATTGTATAACATTTTGTAACTTGTTGTGACTTGTATATAATTTGCAAATAATTATTGCTGAAAATATTAAAATTACTTAAACGGAACTAATACACATAATTAACTGACCATGACACGGTCGAATACTTATTGTTTTTGAACTCCAACTAAATTTCCAAGACACTGACACTTGTTCACGCAGGACAGTACAAATATGAAAAATAAACCTATTCCCTTAGCTTTTTTTTACTATTTGCCTGGATATTACACCAATTGCAATATAACCAACCACACTAATTAAAATCATAGATTAGATTACGTGTACCCGTGGATAAAGAGAAACAATAAATGATCATACGGTTACACCTACGAGTACCTATTTTCATTCTTTATTTCTATAAAATATCTATAAGTATACCATTGAACCTAAGATGGTTTCTTTAAGCGAAAAAAAATGTACTAATATTTTGTGATTTGTGTGTGGTTCAAATTGCCGTTAGCACTACAGAACATGTTTTTTGTGTCTAAAACCTGTTGTATATTTTACGTGACTATTATTTATATTACATATGATTGCAAACTTTGAGTATTCGACAGTGAATAAATTTAAAGAGCTCATTGAGAACATCGACTCATTTTAGATTTATATGATGTAAATGATAGTGATACACCTCACAATTTTCCACCTCTGTACGTTTATATTATTACACTCTCAAAATATAACAAGGGCAATTTCAGCATCAACATCCAGTCAATTTATCCTTTATGTCTTGTGTAGATTAAATTGGCTTTCTTAATGTTTTTTAACAAAGTTGTTTAACCCGCAAATACAACTAGGTAGGTAGGAAATTTTAGATCTTGGCGAAGTTGTAAGCGCTTTTCCGTATTGATGCAGGGACCCAAATCTCTAAGACAGAACATACGTGTAGCTCTATAAATTCTATAACTTCCGGTATGATTACAAAATGTAGCTTAAAAAGAGAAACTTCAAATAAAATAACTTAAAAAATGCACGGGCGACAGGTCTGTGGACTTATGCAATTACTTTTTAAAAAATCGTATCAAAATGGGTTAACTCCATCTGACGATTATCCCGGACAAAGTTTCTTTTATGTAACGAGAACAAACGAGCACGCAGTAGTCACAAGTGGCCTCTGTCGCTCATTAACATCTGCAACCTCCCTCTAATAGGCCGGTAGAAATAAGACTGTTATCGATAAATTAGTTAGCAATAGCTATAAGAATATTAATTTACTAGTATTCATTGGTAACAGGACTGCGGAAATATGAAATGGTCACCTCTAGAATACACATCAACCGATATCGACTCTCTTCAGACACCGATGGTTTTTGTAAGAACTGCTTCATCAAACTTTTAAGAGGCTACTGAAAATGTAACAAAATAGAGTTCGCAAGCTCGGTTGTCATATGAATCGAATAAAGTGCTGGCAATATTTTATCCCGCTCTCTTAAAAGACTTAGTGTGCTCGTGAAATCTCACATCATTATCTGTAAATTTTATGCAATGAAATGACTCCATTAGTCGCAATTTAGGATAAGCTTTTGTTATAGTGTGTATTAAATTAGTATCTTGAGAAAATGTAATGTGTAAATATAATTATTTAGTCAATTACCTCATTGTGTTTTGAAAGTGTGATAACTATGTACATATTATAAATTGAATAAAATTCGCGGTAAATAAGTAGAAGTTGTAAATGTTTATTTTGATTCATAATAAACTTTATGATCATTACGCCTTGGGAAAATCCATTTAATATGAACGTTATAATAACTAAATGTTATATGTGTAAAACTCCCGTGGCGCAATGTTAGTCCGACTAAGCGACGTCCTGTATTTTTACAGTTTTTACACTGAGTTTGCAATTAAAAAATTCATGAATACTCGCACAATCCCAAATTCACATTTTACACGGTAGTCATTTGAAAATTAAACAAAATAAAACAATATTGTAAAAAATAACTAATCAAAAAACGACATTTTTGCGCGACATTATGCCGGTTTAGCCGTTATGAATGTGAGGCTTACTGAGTGTGAAATAAGTCGCTATATATATATATATATATATATAATATAAAGACTAGCTGATGCCGCGGCTTCACCCGCCTGGAAACCAGTGTGTCACAACGTTTTTGCCGCGTAAATGCCGACTCGACTGAACTTTTACACATGCTACACAACCTTCTCTATCTTCCAGTGAAAGTCCCATCAAAGTCGATTTAACCGTTCCGGAGATTAGCCTAGACAAACATAGAGAGAAGGGGCGCGACGCGGACGCCGCCCGGCAAGTCATGAAAAGACCGCTGGCCCGCGTAGATAATATTTTTTCGGCGGCTTAAATCTATAATATCTTCTAAAGTATTTATCTGATTGACATTCAGTAAAAGACAATTTCGCTCTATATTAAATGGTGAAGCTAACGAACCCATTTGTTTATATAAGAATTAATCTATCTCTTATGGTTAACTCACAATAACTACGAGTACGTACTTTTATGTCCAAAATCTCAATAAAAATATTACGCTATTTTGGAAGCTATTTTCTTCAGTTCAGTATTAATCCTTATCTAAATAAATTCGTTCGTTCGTTAGCTCCGCCATTTAGTATAAGTCAAAATTGTCTTTTACACTATATGAATCGGATAAATACTTTAGAAGATAATTATAGATTTAAACCGCCGAAAAAAAATTATCTTCGCGCGCCAGGGGTTTTCATGACATGCCGGGCAGGCGTCCGCGTCGGGCCCATTCTCTCTCTATTCGTCTGGGCTTATCTTCGAAACGCCTAAATGGACTTTTATGGCATTTTCTCTGGAAGATAGAGGGGGTTGTGGAGTATGTCTAGAATTCCAGCGGAGTCTGCATTTACGCGGGAAAAACTTGGTGACACATTGGTTTCAAGGCGGTCGAAGTCGCGGCTACAGCTAGTATATAATATTTGATTTTTCGATATCTTTCTGAAGTAATTAACAAGTTTTTAACATTTTTCATAAATTCAAATACAAATTTTTAAAATTATTTCACGAGGTTATGGTAATCTCGGTTTTTGCGCGCGTGTGCTTTATATGCGTTCAATTTGTATAGATCCAATGGAATGTGTGCGTGGTTATGCGTGTCAAAAAGTACAGTCAAGGACGATAGAAATGTTCAGTATTGTGATAACCTCGTTTATTGTTCTGATAACCGAATTCTCATTATTCTTTATCACTATAAAATATAAATTCATGTAAAAAAATGTATGAATTCATGTAAAAAAATTATTCAAATTTTGTTATTCAAAATACTACTCACTCAATACAGAGAATTACGCAGGAAATTATGTTTGACATATTTCTTAGCATTATTGTTTTGTTAAAGTGAATCTTCAGTGAAAAATTTTTGTAATTTTACATTACGATTGTGACAGATCGAAGAGAATTACAGAATTTTTCAATAAACTCCTTATGTATTATTCCTTTCAATGAGAAGAAGAATAAGAAATTTATCTTAAATTATATTGAATGCTCTTTACAATTGTTGTAGAATGAAATATTTACTTTATGAATATCTCAGATGTTCAGTCTGTTTCCGACGCCAACAAACTCATAATTCCACATGAAGCAGTCAGCAACCCTATAAAATTGAATTGTAATTTAGAAAGCAGAAATAAGCATTGATGATTTCATATTTATGATGCTGAGTAAGTTACATAGACATCTAGTGTCGATAGAGGTTAAAGAACAGGATAAAAAATGTACTCCAATTTGTAAAATAAATCGTGCTTTTTTTACTGTACCTCATTCAAATTGTCAAATTTTATTTGAAAAGAGCTAAATATTAAATTCTATGGATCATGAGTGAGAGATGCGCCGACTTGTCGTTCAAAATTCAGTAATCGACATACGTACTCAGCGTTTCTTTAACTACTCGTATTCGGCCAAATACCTCAACTAATTAATACTGAACATTTTTCTAAAAGCGTAACTGACGTTGTTATAAATTTTTTGTGGTCATCGCAGCTTCTGTACATCAGTATCCAGCGTCAAATAAGAATGAAATCAAGCGTGAAAAATTGTTAATCTGGAACTGATTTCGTGTCACAAACAATAATCCTCATACCGACGAACTCGTCCCAGTGGCCGAGTATTGACTAGACATGACTAGAATTAATTCTAATAAAACGCGGTATTCGGTTATTCAATATAAGTAACCTCAGCCCGTCTCTAATCTAAATGTGTAAATTTTAAACAGATTGTTATCAAATCAAACCGTTCGTTTTAAACAACAAACGATGTACAATAACCATGCATGCAGCATGGTGCGGGCAGGTTTTAGATATGTAACCGCTACGAGCAAATTCTCACATAGTTTCAGACGCACCTTGAGAAATAATTCTCTATTTTTGTCGTTACATAAATAACTTTAAATTATATCGAAAACCTTTCACAGACATCATCGGCGTGTTCTCCAATCAACACATAATATTGAAAATTAAGAGCTAATATTTTGCATAATTAACGAACAGAATGAATGAATTGACAAGCACGCAGTTTCTATAAAAACAAAAGTTTACATTCGTTCAAAAATGCTCATTCAACTATTATATGTAGAACTTCATCGTTAACACACAAATAGATATTAATTTAATTAACTATAGTAGCAAATATTCGTGGGTATATTCTTAGTAAATTAACGACGAGTCTCAAAGCCTCGTATTTCATCCAAATTAGTTCCGAATTCAAAGTTATAACAACTCGAAAGGACTTTTGCTACCGTCAACGTATACAAGGAAAAAGATAATATCAGATATGCCACAGAAACAGAGACAAAAGCGAGTCTCTCGGAAAATTAAAAATATATACTATATTAATCTCTATACATTTTTGAATCTCTACTAATGAACGATTGATCTACTCGTAGATAGTTGTTTTACAAGTGTGGTTGATATACTACCTGCTAATGATTCGCTTGAAGTAAGAATAGTGACTAAAACAAATGATTTCTGTACGAAATAATTATTGTCAGCTCGTCATATCCAATCTCTCGTTTATTTATTTTCACCTAATACCCTTGCGTCACTTAATTGATATTATTTTGTAGCGAAATGAAATACTGCTTTAATATTCATCATCGGATCCTGAGTTTACGTTGCGTGGGATGTTTGGAAATCTCTTTTACTTAGAATCTTTCGTTTAAATTAGAGAAACAATTTGAATGTTACTCATAATTTCATTGTTTCAATGTTACTCATGACAACCGTTTTAAAATCAAATATCAATTAATTTGAATAGTCTAAACAGTAGCTTTTGTAATAACTGTTGAAATATTTTAAGTATACTTGTACATATAATGATTGTTTTATGGCACATAGTGTGGTCCACCGCAATCTTTTGTAAGTCTTAAGCACTGTTCAGTTTATACATACATATATTATACAAGTAAAATTGTCCACATTATTTATACATATACATATGTATTACTATACAGAGTGTAATAAGGGCACTCAATTTCGGACACAGGAAGCAAGTAATCTATTTAACTACTGTACGACTTCGCATATATGTATGTTGTGTCCACTAACATTTGAGTAGCCAGCTTACTCACAAACAGCCCGCATTTACTGGTGATAGCATGCATTTATTTTAAAGTTGAAATCCCCAATCAGTGAAGTGAACCCTAAAACGTTTTGTCTGTTAAATGTTTGTACTCGTAATTTATTCAATGCACAGTATATTCGATGCAACCGTATTTTTACAATCTTTATAAGACAGAGTTTAATACAAATCTACGGAATATGTATCTCTACGATCACATTCCCACGAATACAATTTTTTTTACAATTGCTTAAAAGAAATTATTATGTACCTATCTTCAAAGGCTATTTAGCGAAGTAATTAAAATTGAACCTGTTCTCAATCTCGATCATACCGTCATCAAGCCGGTCCGGTCTAACACTTGTTTTACTAGTATTTACTAATCAAGCATTGTTTGTTTAATATATTATTATCGTGTAAATTATGACTTATATTACGTAAAACTGTTACGATTGCATCGATGTTAATTGAAGGTTGTATGGTAGACTGTTTTTGTACCTCCATGCTATTACCATCACCACTCAGAGCCTGCCAACTGCAAACACACTACTCTCGCACAGAGTTTCTTGGTGTGAAACCCTGCATTCCTTAATTTTAACTCGAATCGCTTAGGTGGCCTAACAATCGTAGTATGTGTCTCTGAAGTCGACGTTCTATCTTTCTTTCCATATCTTTTAATTGCTTACAGATTCAAGGAGCACGAGGCGGCGCAACTGGATAGAGCGTATGTATATCTACGCGTACTAATTTGCATGCGAGCTTTTTACCCCACTTTTTGCCGTTCTAAGATTTTTGCTTATCCTGCATCGGCCCTGTTTAGTGCATGGCTGAACATGATTGTTATGTTTATTGGGCACTTGTTTTCAGTACTTCTTAGACATACATAAGTCTTTGTAGAAGGTAGGTATAATTTTATGTATATGTTTTAAAAGATTTTGATATTATTTTACCATTGCGTGATTCTTGTAACCTTATTGTAGTTCATCGAAAACTATCAAGATTTAGTTTATAATGTAAATACAAATATATTATATAAATACAAATTATTAACTACGAATTTTTTACCTTTAGCAGGTATTCACTAATAAAATGATCAGACGCTTTCCATGTTTTTAAAAAAATGTTGTTAGGTGTATGATATTCTCTATATATTTATTTTCCTGATATTCTATTTCAGTATTAAATGTATAATATGTATTAATGGTTATCAAAGTTAGTAAACCAAAAACAGAAGTTTTAGCTTTTCCTGAAGCTACCAAGCACTCATCGAAATAAACAATGTAACCACTAAACCAACTCGCCTATGCTATAGTGTGCACGTATTACTGCACACAGGGGTAATTGCTCTATTTGCATTCAATCTGTTCTTCTGATAATGATCGTGCGTAGAATTCTCCTTGGCGTTGATAATGCTTCAGTGGCCCTCGATTTTCAAGTCGAACATTGATTACCGGCGCCCACCGCCGTCGCCAGTTTCCATTAGCGCCAAATTTAACATCGGCTAGAGTCGCGAACACTCGGCGGCGGCCGGGCGAGCGAGTGGGAAGCTGCCAGCGTCCGCTCACACACACCGCCTCCATTGACAGTCCGCGCGGCGCGCCGACGATACGCTGCTCCCCATGCCTTACGTAGCGCGCTCTACTCTCTTTTACATATAAAAGCCCCTCGTTCATCCAAAAACCCCTAAAAATGTGATTAATCAGTTTTCGGGAAAGAAGGGCGCGTGTTTTCATTTATCGCGAAGTGGTCGGAACCAGCATCACATGCGTACAAAATATAACGTGCTTATTGTTGATTGCTGGGTGTGTACATAACTGAGGATTGGACACCGCCGAGGCCGCTCACTGGTCTGACAGGTCGACCCTAGTTCCGATGCATGTATGAATTGAGCTACAGATCATCTATTCAAATATTTAGTGCAAATAATAAAGCCTATTCATGGCCTAATCAATAAAATAGACAATATAAAAAGAAACATATTTATTATAGTCATTTGTTAAAGATATACTTGTGATATAGTTTTTTTAGTTGCAATATACTAGCCGCGCTGTTTCCGATAAGGATTCCCGGATGAAACAGAGTAATATTATGTGGAACTGATATGATAAAAGAAAATGGCTGGTTTCAACTACGCTGTGTGTTAGTAAAGCACAATATTAACGTACTACAAAGGCCAGCGTAAAAGTCGCGATTAATGAATGAAGCAGAAAACGTAAATGCGAAAACCTTATAATGGTGATGGTAGGGGTGCAATTATTCAGTCAATAGAGATATCCACGGACGTTGTGAAATGTAGTGAATGTTAAGTGGAGTTTAGAATCATGATGCAGCGTTCGGAATCTCAATGCGAGAGGCTGGGGGCGGGTGGCGGGAGCACGTTCATAGCGAAAAGTTCGGCATCGGAGCACAGCATGGCGACCGGCGTGGCTGGCAGCGCCGCCGCCGGGACGCTCCCTCGCACGCTCAGTACCAGCGTTCTTCGTATCAAAAACAGATCTACCTTCTGGGATAAGTTTTGGGATGAGCGTACTAGACGTGACGCGTAAGTGGCTTCATACGATTTACCCTAAACATTGAACTACATTAGTCATTTTGACAGGCTTGTATTTCCTATAACAGTACCTGCATGATCAACGGGTTTTATTTTACTTTATCACATATCGTAATATTAAACTTAGGAATTTCAATCATTCAATAGAATGGCGAGGACGCCTACGACGTAGGTTGACATTTTCAGAGAAAAAAATTGTAGACGAACATGAAGTCCTTCACGAGAAATATATTTAGGAAAAGGAATAAAAAACAGCTCACGCTATAAATAGAACGAACTACGGGCGCTTTTGATCCACAAAATATATAGAAAACATTAAAAGACTCCATTATTTATTAAAACCATGTGTACCTACATACATTTATAATTGTCATTTATTAAAGTGCAGAAGATTTTAACGGGAAAACTAATTGCGTTGTGAAAACGAATAGTAAAATACAGTAACAAAATTATTATTCTAAATATATCTATAGAAAAATATTCTACGCTTACATATTGCCTATTGTCTAATTATTAATTGATTACTTAGTTTATTAACGATCATTAGTTGCAACAATAGGTACAAATTATAACTACTCTGTTCACGTCTGGGCTGTTTTAGTTACAAGGAAAATTTAAAATAAACTGAATTGATAAATAATTTAGGATGTTTAGATTTTAAAAAGAGGAAATTAGCTACACCTAGGTATATACATATAAGGGATATAGTGTTGCCTGGGCACGTATGCTTACGAATTTGATACACTCGCTAGTATAACACAAGAAACCGAGATAAACAACATTGTCAGAATGTTGAAATTTATGACCACCACATTATATGTGAAGAACTGCGTATTATGTACCTGTGTAGTTAAACGGAGCATTAAATAGATACCAACATTATTGTGCTATGCGCGACTAACACTACGAGAAGAAAACCCATTACAGATAGTGTTGATCCGTATGTAAGTATCGGTAGGTAAGGTATAGGTATCCGCATAGGATTTCAGCCGCTTGAAACATAAATGATTCATTAAGCCCGTCTTCAAAAAACAAAATAAGGTACTTATGCAATATTATAGACTTATTGCTTTAATTCCAATATTTTCTAAAATTTTTGAGAAAGTAATTCATAATAATCTTTATTCATATTGTGAAAAGTTTAATATCCTTGCGGCAGAGCAGGTAGGATTTAGAAAGAATAAATC
>DWGJ01000700.1:0-26266 GCA_018246895.1 Aspitha aspitha aspitha | reverse complement strand
ATTTCATTAAAATCGGTTCAGCGGTTTAGGCGTGAAAGAGCAACAGACAGACAGACAGACAGACAGACAGACAGACATACAGACAGACAGAGTTACAATCGCATTTATAATATTAGTAGGGATTAGAACGCTCGGAAATTTGAAATAGCATTTGTCGTGCGTTGACAGATGGCGCTAGCGGTCGCTAGTGTTTATCTTCGAATTTCGAATGTACAAAAATAAATGTAATATCCAATCCAGTGAAGTGATTTTATTTCATTTAGATTCATGTAATGCTATGCTACTAGTTGATATAAAACCAACCATTTTCATGTGAAGTCAAAAACATCTTAGTCAATTTGCTTTATATCCAGAACACAGGGTAGCAGTCGAATTGTGTTAAAAAAATGTCACCAGAATCCTCTAGATACAGTCGATTAATAACATCATATCCAAAACTGGAATTCCAATAAGCATTCTCTGTAACGAGGCATCGCCAACTGCGTGCATCTCATAATCCACGATTCGACCTTCATCCGCCCGAAAGAGAATTAATACGAAAGCGACTAATACTTTTGGCATCAAACGTCCTATTACGTCACATATCTGATTGAACGTCAAATTAGTTTCATGAAAAATGTTCGTTACACTACACTATAAACTGTAGTTAATTTACTTTTATACTGTTGCCCTCCAAATAGTTTTGGCCAATGAGGTCTGATTGCCTGTACTAACTTTTCATTTGGCGTTGCTCGCATAGAAACAACAACAGATGTATTAATTTTCTTTATTAACCAACAGTTTGAATATACGTCTAACACCCAAGCCGACTCAATTGCAGTCTTTCTTCAAATGCCAATTTCTTGAGACATTCCAAAATTGCTTTTTTAATGCTCACTTGCGTTTTATAAAGAGCCTATATGAAGAATCTCAGGATTCTATGTGCACCGGTTTGGGTTGGTCCCTGAATCGGTCAGTCAGTCAACCTCGTGTTTATCGAGTATATAAGTATAGCATGACAAAACAAGGGCGCGACGAAACGAATGGTCACTTTTGTCTCGTCCTCCAATATATTCGTTAATGTTGGGATCCTTATCCAATTTGCGACGTAAATTGCATGTACGATTCCTTATTGGCGATACTGGCAACAAATCGCGGACATCCCACCCGTTCCTAGGGCACAGACCCACCCACATACAAATTGTTTCCAGTGAACACAGCGCTAATATCACTGACATGTTTTTTTTATCGTCTAAGTATGAAATGTGACCTGATATAGACATTAAGGATGAATTGAGGGTAAAAGCTATGTTCCAGGGTATTAAACGGCGGTTTGAAAGAGTGTAGACAGTTGTTTGATGCCAATTTTCGTGTGACATTCAAACGTCCTTGAATTCAAACCGCCGCTTAATATTAATACTTAATACAGTGTAACTGCCGTTAAAGTGGTCATACTAATACGAACCAATGCGTCGGCGCCTGAAAAATCTTTTTTATGTTTGTCTTAATGATCCCCACTTGATTTAAGACGATTTTATTGAACTTTAAAAATTGCTTAATGAAAGGCAAAATTTATAACTTAGTTCCCATTTGATAATTTGACAGACAAATACATTGTAGATACAAACGATGAGCATAGATTTAAGTGAACATTTCCCAACATTCAATTCATTTCCCGGGTGACAGTCGGACGATGCAACATTCAACGCCTATTTCAGTATTGAATGAACAGATGGGCACTTAATATTTCATACGCGTCACCGTGCCACAGGTAGACACGCCACAAACACTATCGCTCGCCGCATCCATTAAAATAATGTATCTCTCAAAATGGCGCTGAGTTTTAAAAGATATCGGAAACTTTGATAGGTAAAGGTAGAGTTGAGAGCGTCTTCGATCACGTGTTTATCTATTTCATTCGTTCCTTGAGACGTGATAAATTACGCTCCACGGTCGACAGGGCTGCCAATTGTGAACGAACGCTTAGCATATTGTTTTGTTGTTCCAAATTTGAATATCGTATACGTTAAGTTGGCAAGCTCGTTTCGGTTTATTTTTACACCCACGATTATAGTTGGTTCGAAATCTACAAACGTATTTTCTTAATATTCGTTTTGAGATTCGGATTAAATTTCTGCAATTATATCATTGAGTAGTTTAATATGAAAACTCAATAGTTTATTGCTGTAACGTAATTGATACAAACTTTACCAAGAAAGGATGTGCAAATTTTAAAACCAATAGTAACAGATTACACAACTTTTTCTGTGTTACCAGTACGAAGTATTAAATTACACTAAAAAGCATGGCGGCACAATCGGGAGCGTTATCTTGGGCATTGGTGTTTTTTTTTTTTTTCAAAATAAAAACCGCGCTTCGGCCGTTTCCGATTGCGACACCGCGATTAACCTACGCTAATTTGAGTGTGGGACACGCGAGACGGCCATTAAAAATGTGAATTCGATTGATAAAGTGCGGATAGCCTGTGTCGGTCACCGCTAGCTCTCGCCGATCTAACTATGTAATCTTATAAATGAAAGCTAATGACTTGTACATTGCGCATCGTAATAAAATGTTGTATTGACTAGTTCTTACTTTTAGCAAGCTTTATGATGTTGATGAAAATTGTATGATTGAAAGTTGCAATTTAAAAAGATTCATTAAATTTGCCTCTTTAGTCAATAAAGAAATATATGTATGAACATCATTTTAATGTTATCTATGTTCAAAATGCAGATTCCCGCGTCATTAGTTTGACAAATGGGCGAGAAAGTAACGGGACGTTGACTCGACCCGACACCCGTATATGGCGGCCCGCGTCAATTGTCTATGGATCGCGACTCTATGGAATTTCTACAAATGTCTCATTACAAATTTTTTTACAAATAATAGGAATTGAAAAATAGAACGACGAGATAAATGATAATAATGGAAAAAATAAATCGTTATGACAATACCAAAAAAATGTAGTGTTCTGCTAAATTCTAACAAGATTTTTCTGGTAAGCGTTGCGCTTTAAATATTTATTAGCGCTTTAAGCTTTTTTTCTGAATATAATCTGCAATCGGTAAGCACTGCGTATATACAGCCTTACAAAGTTACTTTTTAATCGTGGTCCTTAAAACCCCCGAGCCGAGCATTCCTTACTCAATTTATTTTGGATTTAGCGCGCGATTCGCGTTTGTTTGCGCGCTTAATCCGACGACCATTCCAATTATGAGCGCGGCTTGCTGGATGCGCTTTGTGCTTCATTTACAACAGCGAGCTAAATTCAGTGTGATTTGCAGCGACAAAGATGATTTTGAAAATTCTTAAATCATAATAATCAAGGATGATTCTTCGAAGAATCAATCAATCTTTTAAGTCAATATGTAAAAGAAATCTGCATTATTCAGATCATAAAAAGAATAATAAATTCAAAATCTCTGGTTGGTAATTGATTATATATACATATCATCGTTGTCTCTATACTAACAACAAATTTATCCAGAAGATTTGGATGGACTTTATTTAATCGTGCGCCTAATTATTCTATTCCACATTCTATAGAAAGATTGTCTTTTAAATCAAAATACAAAGGATAACAAGCGATAATGATTACAGAACTCTACGAAAAAAATTTCGTTTTTTTTTTTCTTAAAGTTTATTTTATGATTTTTTGGATTAATTATGAACAGAAACAAAAAGAAAATACATTTTTATTGTATAAAGTTTGCTTTTGTGATAATCATTATTATTGTTATAGCTATAATAGTACCTATCAGGTGCACGACCAGCATTTAAAATACAAAAACAATCTTTTACTTGTGATACATTTTTTCGTCTAATTACGACCTAAGTTGTTCTTTCATGCTTTAAAGTCAAAGGCAAGTGTTGTGTTGACTCGTATTATCAAAAATTGCAAGACACTAGCTCGCGTGGTGTTCTAAACTGGGAACAGTGCGAGCGCGCCTTTAATTTTTTATTTGACAGCCTCAGCGGACGTTGACGTGTGCGTAAACAAACATGGCAGCTTTTATCGCACGATTTATTGTTATTCCCCGTAAATATATTTTTAATCTGTACCGATGTGTTTATTTTTAATCGGTACGTAAAAATCGTTTGAATTTAGAATTGGAGCTCTAATGGTTCTGAGTACTACTATGAGTGCCAGTATTTTTTTGTAAAACGAAAGAAAGAGATGTAAAAATCATTTCAGGGTGTATTTTAACTGGCAGTCTTCTTATAATTTGACTCACGCCTATCCCTGACAAAGGTAGGCAGAGAACACCGATTACGTAATATCCCTTTCCTTGATATCTGATGTGCTGCGTCTACATTCATCATACTTGCATACACTATGCAATGGTATGCAATAAATCTCAACCGAGCATTCTCAATTTGCCATTCGCGTGAATATTCGATTTCTTTCATTTAAATTGTAATCGAAGCCTCTTAAGAGTGGATATGTTTATGCGAGCTTAATAAATCCCTTATCGCGGTGAACCGGGCCTTAGCACACAGCGCCGTGTGGTCTCGCGGCAGGCAAATTGCCGCAAAACCGGATAAACAGCCAATGTCTACGAATGTTTCGTAATAATCTCGATCTGTGTGACCGTCTTAGATTAAGCCTAAAAGTCGGATTGTGTCGCCTTGTCTACATGACGGCATATTTGATTTTCATCTCAGAACTCAAGGAATGAAAGTGCTTCTATTTATTGTCTAAAATCACATTTTTTTATTTAAAAAAAGGTCAGCGTGAACTTACAAAAGGAAGATAAACAGTAGAAGAAATGCTTCAGGTCTGTAAGAATAGAGATATTTGGCATTGTGCGGCCTCTACTTACGTTATAGACGTGGCGCGATGGTATACAACAATAATTGAACAATATTATGATTTATTGATATTAATGTGCATTTACGGTAATATCAATTAGGAAGGTTTATCAGACAGGAGGCGAGCGCCGTAAGAGCACATACTCGGCTCGACCGGCAATTCATCACTGTGGCAAATTAGTTCGCGCGCCCACCGCAGCGGCCGCGCGGCGCTGCTGTCGCACTCATTAGCGGTCGCCGCGCGCGTGCCGCCGCGGTGTCTATTTTAAATTTACACCCGAAAACCAAATACAGGAATATAATTAATATCAGAAACGTATTAACGGATGACCACACGCAGTATTTATCAGCACTACTAGTGATTTATTGCCAATAACATCTACGGCCGCCAATTTCGTCCTACCCACCTTTATTAACGTTGATTCATTTCGAATATTCGTATTTCATCTTGATTTTTAAATAGTTTTGATAGATGTAGATCCCGAGCGAAACTAAGACGGGGCATCAAATAAAAGGGCCTATTAGTGCATTTTAAACAACACTAATAATAACAGTCAGGTTTTTAATATTTACATTTATTTAACCACTCGTTTAACCATTTTATTCAGCACTGCTTAACACGGGTGATCTCTCACCAGAGGGCTTTTGAGACCTTATTGTTATTGAGATATAAGCAATGTTCAATAGTGTGAGGGCAGATGTTAAGGGTCTAATCAACGCTAGAGTTATGTTGGGTTCGAAGCAATAAGTTGCGAAGGCGGCCAATGTTTAATGCGGGATAAATTCGGCACCCGTCAGCAATGAGCGCAATATGGCGCCGGAGCTATTATCGCGATTGCTATGGCCGCCGCTCTGTCTTCTCCCGGGGCCACGACACCGACCCGGCGCGGCGCTGACAATAAGGAACACCGCACACTGAAGGAGAGGTGACAAAAAGGAACACCGCACACTGGTGCGGGACTTTCAATAAGGAACATCGCACACCGACGCGGCGATGACAATAAGGAACACCGCACACTGATACGACGATGACTATCAGGAGGACCGCACACGGGCCCAACGCTGTCAATAAGGTACACCGCACACTGAAGGAGAGGTGACAAAAAGAAACACCGCACACTGGCGCGGGACTTTCAATAAGGAATATCGCACACTGACGCGGCGATGATAATCAGGCACACCGCACACTGAGGAGACGATGCCTATAACGAACACCACACACGGGCGCAACGCTGACAATAAGGTACACCGTACACTAGCGCAACAAACGTACTATTTTACGTAAGACCTGTACAATACAGACCTATACAGAACGTGTACGAACTCACCCCGGTTTAGCTATGAAGGCCGCTGACCTCTGGACGATCAGATTTGTTTAGACAAATAATATCACAATCAAAAATGTTACGTAATAATTTAAATCAAATGCGCTTCCGCCGTCGCTCCCGCCTCCGCTCTCGCTACCGCCAGTTCAATGACCCGCCCCGCGAAGTATTCGCACGCCATCTGGAGGCACAGTGATATTTACTGCCGATTTGTGTTGTTTCATTTAGAGACTAATTAGTCAGCGTGGCGGCCTTTATGAAAAATTACTATCGTCCGAATTGAGTGCGACCCAAAATTGTTTTTATAAAAGAAATTTTTATTTGATGGTTATGATTTTCATTGGGAATCCTTAGGCTCTGGCTGGTCCTGTGAGAAATAGTGATTGTATATAGGTGTATAAGAGAAATTATTTTTATTAACATATTAAACAGACGTATCTCATAGACGCGTGTAGGAAAAAATAACAAGATGGCTGCCATGTAAAATTTATCGAATGTCAGATCTCTCAATCCAACTGACATGTACGAGTACGTTGGACGTGTTAACATGTTTATGCGTTATTATGTCGAAGTGCGCTCGTAAAACTGTAAGGTCCGCGACGAAACAATCACGGACCCTGTCTCGAACGACATAACGCGCCCTTACCGTCGGCTCCCCCGAACTGCGTATAAAAACAGTGAAAATCGTACCCTAACAATTAGCACACGGCACCATGTGTTGCGTCGCCGACGGAAGGTCGAGGGGGTCGAGGGTCGAGGCTCCGCTGGCGATGTGTCCCGTAATTACATCGGCCACCAGGCGCCCGCCGGATTAAGGCGCGCTACACTTAAAATTAAGCGTTTGTCGCGAACGCCGTAATTCATACGTCGACAGCTACTTAACGTCTTATGATACCCTAGTACCCGAGTACATATTCTTAGGTCAGATTTGAATTTTCAGATTTCGTACGTCGACAGCTACTTAACGTCTTATGATACCCTAGTACCCGAGTACATATTCTTAGGTCAGTTTTGAATTTAATCAATGAATGGACACAATTCCACCACACAGGCCTGCCAAGTTAGGCATAATGTCTGTTAAATGTTGTTATTAAATTCAGAAGAAACTAATTAGCTCATACCTAATTTATTAGTTTATGTTAAGTGGGAATCGAACTCACGTACGGAAACAGTCTATGTCACTAAATTATAGTAAGAAGAAAGTTATGTAATTTTCTAATTCGTTAACTATATGTAACATACCATATGATAAAAGTTTTGAATTTATCAAAACATTCTATATTTATAAGTGTATAGTTTGTCTCTTATGGATTGTTAGATCATCTGTTTAAAAAAGGTATTGTCCATGCAAATTCCCTTCAAAATAGCCGTACCTCCTTGACACAGTTACGAACACACTTGTAAGGTCGGATGTTAATCGTGAAGCATGCAAAATGTGTATACATATTTACACCGAAGCATTCATTTTCCTGTTAAAATGACGCATATATGGATATCCTCGATTTATTTTCAAAATACTTAAAAGGTTTTTACGAAATTAATCAACAGAGATACTCGTCATCATGCTCTTTGCTTTCCAAGAACGAAACGAACTTTGCTACGAAAAACTTTAAAACGTTCGTTCCATTACAATGTCGCACATATTTTCAATTGTTTCAAAATCTTAAAATGAATCGTTAGATATACGAAGTAGGGACATCTTATCTGAGAAAGCAAGCGACAATAAAATACCTACATTTGAAAATCATCTCTTTAGAGTATAAAAGGAGTCGGAGCATATATTATCGCCCAATCTAAGTGCGCAGAGCTCATAAGCGTAATATTAGGTGAGGATAACGTTCCGGCAATAAAATCACAATACGTAATATCCTTAACGGTCCTTATTCTGACCGTCCTCCACTCCTGATCCCCCGGTTATGATATGTACTGGTCACACCTATAATTGCCTGATTTAGGGCAGTTTCTATGCGTCGCCGCGGACGCTGGATTTCGTGAAAAATATTTATTGTCCGCCAAGGGGACTATGGATTAGTAGAGTCGTACGTGATCGAGTTCCCTTTTGTTTTTCCCGATTCCCTCGTTTATTCCTTTAGAGACATGAGTTACGTTTTAGTGATCCTTATCGCTGATATTCGCCCGCGCGTTGACTAACGAACCCGGTCTTATTGGATGGTGTTATTGGACTTTGCAAGGTACGTTCGTTATTTTGAACGCCTGAGGTAATCTTCAACTTCGACCTCCTTTCCGCTGGTATGCAGTATGAGTGTCTAAAACCTATTGGACATTTTACTTCAGACTAACAGTCAGCTCCCTACAGCCCTGTTAGGAGTCGGTTACAGATGTCCATGGGCGGCAGTGGCCACTTGTGGCTGCTACCTGCTCGTTTGCTACTCTATTCAAATAAAAAAATTAAAAAAAAACTTCTGGCTTAATACTCTTCGAGTACAACTGCCTCACAACAAGGCGACTGTTATACAAAATATCGTCACGCCAGGTACCTAACTGGTTAAGCAGAAACAAAGAGTGCTAAATATCTGCCGTGCTTCATCTACATTCATCAATCATGCATTCACGCCGGTTTCGGTGGCTCTTGACTCCCACATCAGCCATTGTCTGGCCTATTTGTTCGAGATACGTCTAACTGTTTGAGCGACTGTTATAACAATTATATTAGTAATGTTCAATCTTCTCGTTTCATCCCATTGACTTCTGTTACTGGGATGGGTCTCGTATTGTTCTTCAGGTTTTTGGCACCATCGGGTCCCGAGCTATGATTAAGAATGTAATTAATCGGTGGCAGCGTTGTTTTCGCAACAAAGAATTGCAAGCGATTCACTGTGACGAGGGCGAGTATCTCTAGACATCGGAACGCGATATGTCCGCCTGTCCGGAGTGGATTTGCGGGGTTTTGCGGCATTTGTACCAGCGCCCTGAGTTATTCACCCTTTGTTTGCGGCCCGTTGATACGGCCGTCGATTACAAATCTCGAAGATTTAGATAGGTACCGCACCGCACCTTACACGACGCTCGAGGCCGTGCGGACCTGACTTGAAATTGTAGCGGCGAAAGAAGCGATTTTATTCATTCAGCTTGAAAGTAACATTTGATCAGGTGATTGCTAATACGCAATACGGACTTGACTTTCTTAGGCTTTGTGTGGATTTCGATTCGATCCGAAATTACAATTAAATCTCAGTTTGTCCGATTTTGTCACAAATCCGCACAGACCACTCACCCCCGATACCAGGATCCCATAACACGCCATCGCAAATATTCGACTGCGAGCGTAATTCTCGGCATGAAAACAGTTTCGTTATGTACCTACGCAGCGAAGTGGTGAAGCCGCAAACTGACGGAAAAACAAGTTGGCCGGTAATAATGAATTATACGCGGCCGGTGCTGGTGCCGGGCCGTACCCTCCTATGTTTTGTCGGGCGGCGACTCGCTGCGGCCGCCGTATTTTGCTACTCCGCTAATATCTCGTAAGTTTTTATGTGACGTTTGTTTTTCCTCTCATTTCCACTATTTTAATAATCGTGCCGGCGACAGGGTTTCGCCTCTTATCGGAAAGTATTGTTTATAACTTGTTATTGTTGTTCGTTGTATCGACAGCTGAACGGAGGAACGCTTTCGTGGTGTTCTCGTTACGTTCGTGTTCATCGATTGACCTCTTGGTCTGTGACTGCTAAGCCGAGTCATTCGGTTCGATTCCTATCCGGGATAATCGTTTGTGTGATGAGCTCATGTGTTTATTCCGAGTGTAATAACTATCTAACAACTTTCTGCCTACCCCGCAAGGGACCTGGCGTGACGATATAGATAGATAGTAATAACTATTTCTATATAAGTATTATATTGTATGTATATATGTAGTGCATTAACTCTGCTTAATTTCCCTAAACTTTCTTCCATTCGGATTTTATTAAATACTAACTGTGCCCGCAGCTTCGCCCGCTTGGAAATCAATATTTTCCGCGACATTTGTCATTACTGCTCCACTCCTATTAGTCATAGCGTGATGTTACATAGCTTATAGCCTTCCTCAATAAACAGACTGTTCAACACAAACGTAATTGTTCAAATCGAACCAGTAGCTCCTGTGATTAGCGCGATCAACCAAACAAATTCTGCAGCTTTATAATATTAGTATAGATTCCTATCAAATTTAGAATTCCCTATTGATTTTCTTAACCCATAATCGCAATCGTCTTGTACGCAGTTCACGCAGCATTGATAAGTTAGGTGAGCAATATGTGTTTGTAAATTTTCAACTCACCGTAACTGTAGGACGTAATGTGTTTAATTAAAGTTTAAATAATCGCTCTAGTGCGAGCCAAGGTGGCGGTCGGTCGGCACGGGATTGGACCTTAATTAGGGAAAAACGGAATTTATCGTCCACCCTTATTTCTCCCTCACCTGTTTTGTTCGGAAGATGTTTTGTAAATCTTATTAATAAAGATCATTGAACGTACAACGCTCGCACCTACAAATTGGAAGCGGTAAAATTATGTAATTGTAAATTTTTGTATGAACGAAAAAATACTACTTTAGCTTTTTTTAATTAATTTTAAGGGAATTTATACCGCATTAAATAAGTAACTACTGGCCATTGATACTGATATTTATTGACAATTAAGTTATACAAAATTGGCTATCCATATAATATGTATCTGACTATTATCATCAGTTTCTATAACTGTAGTTTTTGTCGATAAAATCCGACAAATCACGTATCGATGCATTGATCGCAATAATTAATTAATCTTCTTAGTTTTAATGTAACCTTATGAAAGTATGAACACTGAAATCGCTAATTGTGATTAACTAAGCATTATAAGATACCGCCGTTTTTAACCGTCAAACCATAAATAAATACATATATCATAATTCCTCTGCACTAAAAATTTGTTTGGAATGACACAAAACAGCTTATGTTCAGTAAAGTTTCGATCTGTGACACAGGTAAGTCCTCCCGGGATGGGGCTTAATTAGGAAAAACGTAATTTATCGTCCCCGGAACACCCCAGCCGACCGCTGCGCTTACTCGAGTCGAGTCAGCATCGGTTTTTGTTGTTTGAACAACGTCGTATCCAGGACACTGTTAATACTTATTTATCTATTTATTGCACACCAAATAACAAGCAATGAAAGACATTAAAGAAAAGTGCAATTTAGTTAAGTATGGTGTTATTATACAATAGCAAGTGTATGCAATAATTCGATTGAGAAAGAAAAGACATAAAAATGAAATTTAATTGAAAAATAGGCTTGAGTTTGACTACGAGCTCACCTGATGGTACGCGAGGTCAGCCTAGTATGTACCACGGTTGTCTAAAATGTACCTGCTTATATAATAATGATTAGGATAATGCCACACACTGTCTGATTCCAAATTAGGCAACTAAATTACTATGTTATATTCAGATACCCAAGTCCCCAGGACTAACGTAAGTATTCACAGAAAAATGTTTGTGTTGGGAATTAAACCCACTAACACAGCCTCAGCAATCAGATTCACTGGACTAAGAGGCCACTATGATATAATACGATTATAACTGTGAATATCGGGTAACAGACCAACAATCTCACCCAATATTCCTCTCCACAAACAACATCTGACAGGCCGACAACACTGGAACACTTGATAAATTATAAACGGCTCTCATTCCGCTAAGAATTCCCGCTGAACGTGGAATTTGGCGCTTATTTAATTTGCCTTCAGGTAATTAAAATCCAAAAAGTTGCCAGCGAAATTAAATTTTATTCTCGCGACGTACCTCAGAGTTGACTGCTCGTGAACGGCCCGTGTTCCATATAAAGCTAGGCGGCAGCTAAACATAAAATGCGTTGAAAATAACGCGCACAGTATAAAGAGATTACTGCGATGTTGGCCAATACGGTTTTTTTTTTATTTGGAATCGAGATTGCGTTTGCTTATTAGTTTATTTGATGGTAAATGAAATGAGCTCAGAATCAATTAGCCGGTGTGTGTATGTACCTACAATAAATAGAAAACATTTTTATTATTCACTGAGACACTGAGAACTCCTCGGATTATGAAACGTTTAACATTTTTAAAACGTTCGCTAACTATTCGACATCGTAGCGAATTATCGCTATCGCATATTGGATCGGTGCGCAACAGGGCCGGCGTCGTCGTCGCAAATGTATTTCACGGTGTCGAACCGAACCCTCGCAGGGCTCCAGTAACTACCTCGCGAACGTGTCCGACTCACTAAATTGCCCTTTTAACTTTTCCTATTTAGGGAAAGCCGGCGAATCGCACAATAATAATAACAGATATCCCAGTACCGCGGTACCGTGCTAAGTCCTGTAAAGTGCTTATCGTACGCTATTTGTGGCAGACCGTACGTACAAATTAGTCAATAATATACACACTTTACTAAATGAGTGATTTTGAAGCGAAAACTTCCTTAGCGGCGTTGTGCCCTTTTTGTGATGGGTAAAAAATGTTAAACTCGCGTCAAGACACGTGACCTGATCGAAAATTCGTAAGACGATATTCTAGATATATGCGTTTCTCTACGCGTTTGACGGTTGCCTTGACAACCACTTTCATCTAATAAATGGAGTCATGAACGTTACGTATTTCCTGTAAAATCTTCACTTTTTCACTTCTGTCGGCACTTCCGGAGTGCAACCCGTTGTTTTTTTTAATTTACAATCTTAATACGCATTTAATATCCCATTATTAGCTCTTCCGAACACCGCTGGAAGCGTGAAAGAGTAAATTAAAGAAACAAACAATTATTCAATTGAAATATTTTCATTTTAAATATTGTAAAACGTGATCTCGGTAATTGAAATAAGAAAATCTTATTACGATCAGGATTTCCAAGCCGATCTCATTGAACCCACACGCTGACCATTTCAAGCGACACGACGCACAGCTAAACGTCAAATAGTACAATTTACATGCGCCATGACAATTGAGACGGTTAGGGTGCGTTTCCACCAGGGATGAGCGAGGATGCGTAACGAGGAATGTGTTTGTTACGAAACAATAGGATCCCTTCATTGACCTAGCCTCGCTTAGTTCGCTCGCTCAGCGGAGCGAGGTTTCTCTCCTATTGGTTCTTAACAAACATTCCTCGCTACGCATCCTCGCACATCCCTGGTGGAAACGCACCCTAAATGTCGCGATGCGGGCACTGTTACCCGGTTCAAGTCACAATCCGCGCAAATACGTATAGTTTCGGCGCACCTATCAAATAACTCCTTAAATATGTTAGTTACGACCGTCCCGGGCGATAAAGATTGTGTTTTATTCTATACTTAGTGCTCGACACATCATAACTGGTAGTAAGATATTTGATTACACCTCACTTAATATCAGGTGAACTCGTAGTCAAACGGAAGCCTATTTATACGTACAATATATAAATAAATTGGAAGTGTCTGTCTGTGATTTCTAAATAACCGTTTTCTCGTGTCTTGAGTTATTTACATGCATACATCTCCGTTATAGCAAGTGGTATTTAATTTTCAATTTAAGTAAGAAGTGCTTGCCAGGAGTCAAACCCAGACCACCGGATTGACTAAAACCTAAAAAACTCATTAACAAGTAGAATTAAATCATAAGCACGAACATTAAGCGTTTAGTTTAGTGGAACATCTCTCAAATTAGCAAGGCATCCAGTGTTACCAACATAAAATAAACATTGCCTCAACTAATTGAAACTTACCAACATAACGAATAAAATACGAACCAACGACATAACAGTAATTTGACACACAACACATTGCGTTTGCGTCCCGATTTGAGTTTCGTAAACACTGCAGAGTTACATTATAATGGGCAGCCCCGAGAAGGGTTCACTAGAGCTCAAATCTCATTACAATTAATCTAATTTGCATACGGAACCCATAAATCGCGGCTCGTGTGCACTTTTTCGAATTCAACGATGTGCATACACATGATGTTCGGTGATAGAACGAATGCAATTTAAAAAAAAAATTAAAATTGAAATTAAATCTAAGAAAAACCTTAATAAAACCAGTGCATTTCGCAAGTTGCTGTGTTTTAGTCTGTCTGTTGTTTCCACAGCTTTATAGCTGAATCGTTTTTGATAAAACTTAAAGTAACAGCCATTTATGACTGCTCCTTCAAAGATTGCTATTCTCTTCATATATATATAATGTTTAATCTTGCTGTATTTATAGCTTATATATTGTAACCAAAAGACTGCAATGGCAACAATCAAACCACGTCTCTAACGAGGTAGGCAGAGCGATATTTAAATTTCGCCATGACATATTCTCCGTCTGTCCTCATGTAACCAGAGTGCCAGATATATTAGTCTGCACTTTCCGAGCACCCTGTATCACTGTTTGACAATGCTGCTGTCACCCTTAGGCTGCGGAATTAACGGATCGAGATCAGTTTTTATGATTTACGAGCGCCAGCGGCGGGCTGTCGGGGGTAGTGGTAGGTAATAATACCATCATGCACTGCGTCTACTTCGATGCAAATTCTGTGACCCGAACACGGGGGTTATTGCATTAGTGCATTATTGTATTGTTTTACAACGGTATGCGTTCGCAGGATTTGTTGACCTTGTCCAAAGCCTAACAAATGCGAATAATAGTACATTAATAATAAATAAAGTATACAGAAAAATTACAGTAATAACATTTAGCAGACAATATAATTGGCGGTCTTATCGCTAAAAAGCAATTTCTTCCAGACAACCGATTACATTTTTCTCTACAAAGATATTTCTACTTTTGTGGGTTGACTTACAGCATCTAAAAGTAACCGTTAGTGTTTGCCCCATAATTTTGTACCTATAACTTGAAATTATTTTAAGTCACGTTGTTCTGTTGTTTTTTAAGACTTGCTATTGTTTTATAACGTTAAGACAGACTGAAGATGGAACAACGTTTCGCAGTATTATTATTTACCTAATAAAAGTAGGTACTTACTCGTATATTATTTACATTACATATATATACTTCACCGCACTGCAAATGTTACAATCAATGAAATAAAATAATTGTGTGTTATGAAAGTCGTTATGAAATGAGAAAGTGTGCGAATGTGTAAACTAATTCAATAACATCAGGTTAGTGTTACGCATAAATCGTGAGCAAATGTCGCAGACAATACCGTCGCGAGCGTCGCCATAACAATTACAAGCGTCAAAATTAATACCGCGGTCCGGGCCCTCCGGGGCCGCGCTCGGTCCCGACGGTGAAGAGTTAATGAACTAATCTAGATATTAACAATACATTAGTCGCATCGGACGTAGTCGTTACGAACACCCTCCGAGCCGGCCGCCCTTCGTACGGCCGCGATTTTCAAATGTTTCAAACTAAGTGGAACGCTGATAATTTCGCAAGGGTCACGTCACGCTAAGCGGTATAGACGTACCCGATTGTATGCGTGTACTATACTATGTATTATGTATATGAAAATCTAATAACTACGGAATATTCTATTAAAATCATATATGTAATCGTTAATAAACGTAATCGTTACTATAATACAGTTTTATTCGCGACTGCGGTTAGTATTGCGCCGGACTAGACAGTAGCGCCACGGCCCAGCTATGGTAGCTTCCAGAACTACTCGCATAGACTCGTTGGCGGGAAAATGAAATGCCCACAATTGTAGTTATTGTTAACATAATCCTGTTAACAACTAAAAAAATCTAAATTTTTTAAAGTCAGAAATAAAGGTTTTTTATTTTTGATTATTTCGTTATAACGGAATTATGATTTCTGGTCGTGATGCCTTATATTTTTACGTACTATATCTTAACGGGACTATTCATACTGGAGAGTAGCGAAAATCTGTTATTACGAATATTGATATAAGCAATCCTCGTAACTAGCCGTATTATCTACAAAAGTATACAATTTAGATTATTTTGCCTTTGGCGTTGCGACAACTTTATCATCTACCTATATCATCCTCAGCGTATTGTTAAAGATGTAAAAATTGAACTGTCAGGGATGTTTGTAATATTCCTAAAGATATATGTGATTCACTTTATTTTTTCAAAATTATATAAAAACCTGCACCTTTAGTTTAACCGTGAAATAGGTGCGTGAAATTATTTATCAAGAACATGTTTGCCGACTGTCACTCAACAGTCAAATGGAAATATAACATAAACCAGCTTATGTTATCGTAAATATAGGTATAATCAATATGCAAGCAATAAAAACAAACAAACAACAAACTTTTTATCCTTTCTTAACGCCTTTAAAGAAAATATGGTTATAAATCCTAATTTCTGCAACGTGTTGCTAATGTTATTTGTGTAGGCGCTCAGTAATAAATAAATCCCAACTATAAATATAGTGAGTTCAGTTGGAAATTACTCGAAAACCTAATCGAATCACAAAGCAATCGGGAAGTATTCCGCGAACCAGCAAATTCATTCTGACAGTTAATTTTGGAATGCACCGCGCGCTCATAACGCAATACATTGGCCAAGTAATATCGCGTATACAATTTTGATGTTTCGCAAATAAGTGCGAACTGATACACTTATCTGCTTTATATTTCTTGTCAAATTTAATATAAGAGTAACGTATGTACATATAATATAATTTATTGAGCGGTAATTTTTAGCTGAGAATTATACAAAGTTACATTTTAATTAAGAAGCTATTGATTTCGTTTGTTTCATAAACGGAGTTTTGATGCTCTGCAAGGTGCAGGCATCATTTATTCCAGGACCTTGAAGCACCAAAGACTAGAACCTATACAAGAACGTGGTGTCATTAGGTACTTCTTTGGACGCTTGCTATTCCTATTCAAAATCATATTAATGTTTATTTTCTTCTGTTTCAGGTTTATCAACGCAAGACGTAGGATAGTTCAGCCAATGATAGACCAGTCGAATAGAGCAGGTAACATTTTTCTTATACGTCCATTTGTTCACACTACATTACATTACAACACACGCAATCATCACAACATCCCCGATCACGTACCAGTCTCGCCAACCCAACGGCGATGCGTCGAACACGTTTCGAAATTCCAAATTCGAAATTGGCGACCGCGGCGACGACTTTGAAGCCGAAAATTGAGTTTGCTGACCGCCTTCATACAGTATGCAGGCGGGCGGCTCCCGGGAGGCCGGCGCTTTTAGCGGCCGCCGGACACTTGTGCACGCGGTACCTACCTACCCGGTACCCGTCGCGGGAGTAATGAAAGGATTATTGAGAGTTTCGTAGTGACATGTGCTTCCAACATAAAATATAGATCTATTGGGAGTTTCGTTGAGAGATCACTCTACAATAGCCGAAACACGGTCTTCAGTCTGTTCACAATTCTGTTGGTGTTATTTGCGGTTACATAACTTTCTTATAGACTCTTGAAATAAATGAAGAATTGAAATATACCTACCTACATTAGAAATTCGTTACTGCGATATGCAAGTGAAATACTTGACTTACCTATGATTTAAAATAAGTACCTATTCCTATAAGATCTTTATATTTCAGATATAAGATCTTTATCTTTATATTTTCCAGTGTCATAATAATACCTACCAATATCCTATTAGGTACCTCCACTACAAAAAAATCCCCTTATAAAAACTATTACATAACAAACAACAATTACTGGTAGCGACGAGCTGCCGAACTTCCGAAGATGTAAGCAAACGTCCATTCTCGTCAACAATATTGGATAGAATTACAAACGACCAATTCCACTTTTACTTTGTAATTGTAGCGTAGTCCATAAAACGTTCCCCGGGCGCGCAGAAATTCCGCCGGGGAAACGGGGAAAAAAGGACGTCGCAGAAAAAGGGCTTACTCTTGCGAACGGAACGCAAGAAGGGTAAAAAAAGAATAATGTCCGAATTCGTTGACCCGTCCCGAGCGATCCATCACTCTCCCCTCCCGACAATCGGCGTGCCTACCTCATATCTAGATGTGTGGGTATTCTTTGCCTACATCGGATTACATCCACTGTCGTCTCTCAATTTTTGCGCAAACATCCCTCCGCCGACAATCGCGCTATCGGCGTATTGTGATCGTTCCATCTCCATATCTCTTAGCTAATGAAAGCGATTCGCCGGGATTTATACGCAACTACATACGTGGATTCGTTTCGGAACATTCGCAAATACATCTTTATGATTCGTATTGATTCGTTACCGCGAATTAATTGCGCCGCGCGATTGGCGGGTGGTCTTGCGTTTCGAATTTTATGTATTGTTTTATGACGATATTATTCGCGCCGTGCACTGCAGAGATATACAGAGCAAACGTTAATTCGTCTCGTCGAAACGCGGCCGGCAACAAGGAGGCTCGTGCAACGCCGATGCCAAAGTGCCTACGTAATTAGTTTCCAATCGATATTTTCTCCTCATTACAAGCACAATCGCAAATAACCGAACGGCGCTGGCGTGACGGTGCGGACGCGACCGGGGCCGTGTCATTCGACAGCATAACGTTGTCACTGCAACGACTCGTATATATCCGGGCCGGCGCGGACTAATGAATTTATTATAAATTATAAATTGCGCATAAATTGCGCTCTGATGCGACGCCATTACCGCGGGAGACTGTAAATTACAATTCGTTCGAGCGTCCGCCATCGCGCTATTTCCAACCAATCGTTTATTCAGCTTTTCGCGCGGATTAAAACGTGATACTCGGCAGTTTATTAAAAAGGCAGCGACGCGCGTTGTCTACACAGAAAAACGGCTGCAGCGCCATTATAGCGCTAGGAGCGTCCCGCTGACTGCTGAGTGGTTGACACACGTACGGATAATGAAGCGATTTGATCATTAGCACGCGAGCGACTAGGGATCAGGAACCGGCGAACGATTGCATCGATTAGTCGGAATGCAAAGTCGCGCCTCGTTGGTCCAACGCCAAGAGGCATAGAACGGTAAAATCGCGCAGCGTCGCTTGAGTCGATAAAAGGAGAAAAAATATTGACAAATAGTAGGCGAACAGCAGATGCAATCGGAGCAAAAAGCAGCCGGAGTTGTGGTGGGCGCAGCGAGCTCCCGAATGCGGAACAGTCGCCGGGGCAGCCGCACGCAGCGGGAATACGTAAGCGCGCAGCGATTGGAAAGCGCTCTTGGCCCGCCCTGACCGCAGGAAATGCGGTGGCCATTTTCTTTAGCCGATTGCCAAAACAATTTTCCATGTATCGGCGCACCGGTTTTTCCATTTTCCGTCGTCGGCAAACTTGGCTGCGTCCGGCCGTATATTTAGTATCATGCCCCCGGCGTTATCGACTGCCCGTTTAGAGCGCGACGCGACGCCAAAACTCCGGCCGCCGGCCACTTAAGACAATGGATCGGCAGAAATATTCGCAGCAAACGGACGAAACTGACCGCAACGTCCGTCGAAATGCCAGAAAGTCGGGCCGCCGCGGCTTTTCTTATGCAGATTTGTGGAGAAAAACACAAACGCTTCTCATAAACTACTACGTTGTGGAGAAAAAAGGAATATTTTTGACTCATAATTCACGCATTATGAAATGAATAAATATTACAGTTAACTAGATTCAATTTACTAAACCCAACTGTAGATAAAATAGACAGAGACACACTATATATGACATTTGAAGTTACGAAATATTTCATTATTACCAAGACCACATAAGTATAGGGCGAGCAGAATGGAGAGCAGGAGATTCAGTGGAGCGTGTCTCCGCGCTCCAGACTGCGACAGGAAACAATAACGCTCCCGGAGCACGGCACCAGGAAACTATGATTTAGTGGGCGATAATCTTCACGGATGTCCCCCGTCTATTGTACCAAGCGGTCCTCAGGATTTTGATGGAAAACCATAATATATTAATTATCGCTACACGTAGGTATAGATAAGGTTAATTTTGGATATGAATTGAATTGAATTTGGCTTGAATTCCGCGAATCAATTAAATAATCCTTGCCTAACACTTGAAATTATAGGCAGCCTATTTTGAAACAAAAAAATTGCAAGGAATTCATCGGCCCGTAACATGTTAAATGCGTATTACATAAAAGTCGGTTTTCCCTGAAAAGAGCTCAAAGTACGCCTGAAAAACGTCAAATAAAAAAAAGACTAAAATAAAGTAGATATTCTCGTAGATAGCTCGAGCTGTCAACTATTGTTAAAGCGGAGTATTAAATATTCCTCAACTGGAATATAGTATCGCAAGTTTTCTATGGAAAGATAAAATTGTAACGCGCTTTCTCGTTACGAATTTGATCGTCTGTTTCCTTGAAATAAATATATTTGTATAAATGTAACTATTCAATGTTAACATTCAACCATTTATCCATCCGTTTGCAACCTGTTGACGCTCCGCAAGTGCGTCGTAGTGGAAAGCAGACAGAGATGAATTTATATTACTAATCAACACGCAACCAATATTACAAACTGTACAGTTAATATCCGACCAGAATAGATGAAGATGCGATCATCTGTTGGTACATTTATTTTCGTCAATACCCACGAATGGTATTTAAAATGGTTTAATTGGCATTTGTAAACTAAATTTGTAAATTAAATCTCGCTATAACGGTGAAGGAAAACATCGCGAGGAATCCAGCACACCTTAGAGTTCGGTTAGGTTTTTGAAATTCGTACATCTACCCGTATGTAAAGGCTGAATAGAACATAAAAAAGAAAACAGTATTGTGACAATTACCCAAGTACCGAGAAGTAAGCAAGATTACAGACGATATAAAATTATATTGCGAATTAAAAATGATAAAACATATTGGGTAAAAAAATTAACATGATTATTGTGTAAGGCAGCATCGAAAAGAGCTGCCTCGTGCGCGGGGCTCCGTGGATCAATGGCGCGTGCCACCATAAAGGAGCCGCGGCGAAGGCGGAAATCGGCGTCTATAATGGACGAACACCATTAGTTTACGATTGATAATCCCCATCGATATATCGCCGACGGAAGACATAACAGTTTTGTGGTAAAACCGAGCGGACTCGACGACGGGGCCCGCTCAGTCGACTCGTAATTCTGCGCCGTCAAAAAAGTTTCACCAAATGGGGACGTGCTTTATTGTTATTGCATATCTATATTTGATGTTTTGCATTCGACATCGTGGGGAACTCGACAAATTGTTTGCGTTCTTCCTGTACTCGATAACCTCGTATTTTATTATTGCGTATATAAAACATGAAAGTGTCTGATTGACCCAGAGATCATCGCGCAATCGAAACCACTAAACTTAGTATTGAATCACAAATTACAACTAAAATTTTAATAAAAAACGGCAGTGAATTGATTAGATTGATCTTACACACACATACACAACACAGAATAAACACACAAATGCAAGTTTCCTGTCCGGCTATGAAACGTACAACCGCCGCCAGCAGACATTGTTTTAGCTGACACTGACCACAACACCGTTCACCGCACGGCAGGCCTAATTAACCGTTCAGTGTTCTACCCGGCAGTGTTCCCGCACGCGGGCCCGAGCGGGGCCTACAGTCCGGAGGCCACGATGGGCTATATGATGGACGGCCAGCAGATGATGCACAGGCCGCCCACCGACCCCGCCTTCCACCAGGGCTACGCGCACTACCCCGCCGAGTACTACGGCCACCATCTTTAATATGCGCACTTGTACATGTAAGTAAATGTTTCCGTCAAATTCACGACTATGTATAAGAGGTGACCTCCGAAACCGGCGTGTATGCATGAAGAGAGCGATGAATGTAGATGAAGCGCGGCAGGTTTGTAACGACAGGGACATTTGGCACACGCCGCTTTCTGTCTACCCCGCAAGGGACCTGGCGTGACGATATGTATGTATGTATGTGACCGACTTTGTTCTATTTGACTAGAGCAGGTAACGAGCAGGCAGCAGTCAGAAATGGATGAACATCTATAATCGACTCCTAACAGGGCTGCAGGGACTGTTAGTGTGAATTCAGTTAGTATCAGGTGTTAATAAGAATTAATCGGTGATTATTCTACCCTGAGTACCCAGAGATCAACGAATAACCGAAATAATTGAACTTGGAATCTCAAAATCTTCAGATTGATTCTTTACATGTATAGCGTAAGAAAGGTATTTTGAAATTACCATTCGTAGCAGTCCGACGTACATAAATCACATTAAAATCGCTAATCCACCATTGCACAAATTTGGTATAATGGTAGCCGGAGGCCTTTTAAAGGACATCTAAAAATTTGTGCAATAAAATATTGTCCAATACTTTTGGTAACTTTTAAGAGGCTGATAAATCGATAGCGTTTTGATTATCACAACAATAATGAAGAAATTGTAAAAAAAAAACAAAAAAAAATTTAACTTGCCAGTTATTTTCATTATGCGAAACAACTAAAATATTAAAGTATTCTAAAAGGCTGTCACGGCTCGAGGGTTGATTACAGTTTTCTAATTACGCGATGTAGTGGCTGCGGAAGCGGAATGTATAATTTGTGCATCATTGTTGCAGATATGAACAGCCGCCGCGGCGCCGTCGCCCGCGAGACGGGCCGGGCGCACACGGCGCGCCGGGCCGCGGGGCCTCCGGGCCGCCAGGCCTCCAGGCCTCCGGGCCGAGCCGCCGCCCCGACACGAACAAACAGGAGAACGATGCTAAATGTACATAAAACGCGAAACATTTTGTAATATTTGAAACAGTATACGATCTCCTAAATTAAGATTTAAAGTCAACTTTAATGTTTAAATTAATGTAAATTTACGCGAAGTGACTCTGGACGCTGTATTATACGACTGGTGCAATCACCTTACTATATATAATAATAATAATAAAGAAAATGGTTTTATCACTCGGAACTATACGAGCGTTGACGAATGTAACAATAAAACGGTTTGATAGTTATCGTATAAATATTTATAGCTAATTGTGTATTGTTATTACGTAAATATAAATAAATAATTGAATAGTTGTAAGTTGTAACTATCTCTGAAAGTACTGGGGTCGCAGTGGACAGACGGTAATAGATGGGACTTTTTGTAAAGGAGTTGTGTATGTAATAGGTTATTTAGGTATGATTAACTTTTGTTATGCGAGGGCCGGTTGCCATGGAGACCGAGCGACCGCGTCGAGTCTCGCTTAGTGACGTCACTAAGTTTTCAATGTCGGGCCGGGAACGGACCGCTCGCGCGTGTGCGCCGGCCCTAATGCACTTGGGAACAACCATCGGAGGTTAAAAGAATGTTAAATTTTACTCATTCAGTTTCGATCGCATCATGTCCGTTAACGAAATCTTTATTCAATTATCGAGCTCAAAACGTACTCTTAATAACGTCAATTCGCTGGCAACTCGTAATATATTTCATTGTTCGCGTAGTAGTTTTGTGATTTTTGCTTTACAGGTGACATACATATCTTTGAAATATATATATGTATTATTATTATTATTATGTATGATAATTATATACTATATTTATTATTACGGTGATATTGGAACTCGGATATCATAGTTTCACCTTGCCTTGGTGTTCGATAATGTAGCACAATTTGTAACCAATGTATACGATAAAAATAATATTTTACAATGTTATAATGCGATGAGATTTTTAGCACGATATATTTTTGTCTGGATACGTGACAACGATTGCCTTCTACGTAAACGGAAGATCGTAATTTTAATGCTAATTAGGTAACTAACTAATAAATTATGTCAATGTCAACTTATACGAAGTGTAAACGTGAATTTTCTCGACTGAACATTTATAGATTGGAGCTTTCAAATGTCGAATTCGAATGTTTGTCATTTGTTTATTCCTTTTTAATATTCTGCCCACGTGTGTAAAATGACAGTTGGTTTTGGCGCGATTTTTTGTCTGTAGTAAAAAATTAAAATAGTTTTCCGTTCCGTGGAGTGCTATTTAGTCTGTGGTAATTGAAGCACTGGTTTCGTTTCAATTGTGTTATCTATATTTAGATTTTAATGGTTGAAATATATTATGTATAATGTAACTACTGACCACGGAACCAAATATTTAGATATTTTTGATCCCCACAATATTTGAAGGGTAATTACGCATTACCAGCCTTAGCCATGTATACGATATGGGAGCTATAAATTTGTCAAATTGGTCCCTAGCTACGGTATAACTTTAATAGTTTAAAAGTTATCCCAACTCAAGCTTTATTACTAGTGTTATATCTACCATTGTACGTGTCATTTTGCGATGTGATTGTTTTATATGGCAACACGGATTTTTGTGTGACCATCGTTAAAAATCATACCGCGTTTTATGAATTTTAAAATTATAACTTTAACCATAACTAATGAAATGTATATTTTTATGGATATACACGTTTTTTCGCAATAAAATAAACTGTCGATTTACAGTGATTAAAGACGAAAGATAGATAAAAGCAATCACATCGCAACGTAATCATTTTAGAAAAGATTTGATATCTTTTGTAAATATAATAAAATATATACATCAGTATACAATCAGTGTTCACTTTCCTTTGTATAAACCGTTTATTTCTCAGTGAAGTTTCAGTATTAAAGGAGAATTTTTTTGTGTTTTGAACGACAGTGAATATCAAACACCAGACTTTGTTAATATTACCCTATTTTATTGTTAATGTCACCTCGTGTAATATATTTTATTAAGAGGAAAGTCTTAAATAGTAGCTGTTAGGTATTAATGTATTAATTGAAGAATTTTATTTTGATTTTTCTCTTTATTATATGTATATGTACATTATACATAAAATGAGTTTGAAAGTCATGGAGTTATTGTAAATATAGTAACTAATACAAGAAACGTCTCTCAGCGACATGACTATATATATCGATCGACACAAATACAAAAATGTTAATTATATATATATTTGTATTGTATAATTTCGGCGGGATACACGTAACACAGAAGTTAATATGGTATGTCTGGAATACAACGTGCAGATATGGCAACACCGAATCGCTGACGGGACGTCGTGGAGGATGAAATGTGTCGGCATTATGAATGCTACGAATTGTGTAAAAAATATTAAAAAACTAAAAAAAAAATATCTCGTTTCATTTCAATGATATGAAATCAACCCATGCTGCGATGAAAATCAAAGAATACTCATATAATATACGTTATGGTCGTAAAAATAGAACATTACATCAAAGCATTATGTGGAGATTGTATTCGCACTGTTTAAAAATCCTTTATATCTATAAAAAAAATATTAATAAAATACAAGAATATTTCAAAAATATAGATACAATATCTGCATTGAATTTAATGGTTCTGACTTATTCTTAAAAATATAAATGGGTGATTTTACATAAAATAACTAAGTTACAAAACCCCATTATAACAAGAAAACCCTCTAAAAATTTACCGAAGATAGAAAAGAGATGGAAATCACAGGAAAACAAACATTTCTTATCAATAGTTGAATACAAGTACCAGAGGCGCAGAGAACAGCAGCGGCGGGTACTTCGCTACGGCGTAGCTCGTAGCTCGTAGCGGGCGGGGCTCGAAAATGGCGGCCGACAGTGAGTAATGGCACTTCGGGACGGGTCCAGTGACGCGTGCTGCAGGGTTCGCACATTGTTACCCCGCTTTATTTTCACACTGAATACAATTTAAAATACATTCGTAAAAAGCTTTACATGAAAAAATTCATGATACCACCTCAATTAATTATAACAATACTTTTCGTGCGTTTAATTCATTAAAACCTGTGTCATATCAGAAAACTGTTATACGATAAGATGCCTGAGGTGTGTAAAAACTGCCGACTCTTATTGGCCAGAATTGTAGATAAAGAGCCCATAATTTTGAGATGGAATTGAACTATCACCTACTGTTGTTAATGAACTTTGATTCATTATCACAAATTTTATTTAATAACATACTAGAACAGTTAATTCCACATTCCGCAAAAATTGGTTTGCAAGATTCATATTCAAATAGTACCTCTAATTCATTTTTTCTCTACGACAAAAGCTCTGTTAACTTCTACTGAATTTTCCCACATTGGTAAACCGGGATTTCAAAACAGATAATAAGTTGTCAATTGTTAATTGTTTTATCTATACTAATAAATAAATCTGTAGAAAGGTCAATTCTGTACATGAAATATATGTAGTTCCAAAATAACTATCAGGGGATCGGAACTATTAGGGATCGATACTGATGCCAAAAATGCAATCAGTAAAATTTTTGTCTGTCTGTCTGTATAACCGTTATAGAAAC
>DWGJ01000699.1:0-26286 GCA_018246895.1 Aspitha aspitha aspitha | reverse complement strand
TAAGTCCATTTTTATAAGACTAGAATTAATGAACACAAGTCAAACTTGACACTTAAACAGGTCTTTTTATATGTATGTTTTATACACATACATATATATATATATACATGTGTGTGTATGTGTATAAAATATTTATATATATATATATATATATATTTAGTTTTGGTTTCATAGTTAATACATATATTTTTATGTAATAGTAATGTATAGTTAAAAACAAGTATGCATGATCAAAATTTTTTATTTGTGGTAAATGATACTTTTTAGTTAATAGTACTTGTAAGACAAAACAATAAATGTGGCTTTATTTTCATAACTGTGTATGTCATTCTTTGTTTTAATGTAAACGTAAACGTGACCCGAATAACAAAGCTTTTATGACATGCATGATAAAAGTTTTTTTGGAATTTCATTTGTTATATTTTATTTTCCGTTTTGTGCCTTTATATTTTTAATAGAATAGTTTGGTGATGGCGTGCAGTTTCGATTGATCTAATATACAGATATTATGTTGAACTTTGAACAACCTCATTTTCTAATAATCCGCACCTTCGCGCGGATACACATATACATACATTCCGTCACGCCGGATACATTTCTAAATTGTCTCTTTATGCTTCTGACTTATAAAGTTGAGCGTCAATTCCTTATTTTCTTTGTATGGTATACCCATCTGTACAGAGTGCCAGGCACAAAGGTAAATAGTAAGAGAAATTTTAACGTGATTACATACTGACTGGGCTTTTATATTTTCTTATATTGAATTTTTAATTTATCTTCTTTTTTATGCACTGTAGTGGCTTTTAAGTCATTGTTTGAAGCATATATTTCATCAAAATTTGCGCTACTTTTAGAATAGACTGTTGAGCATGTTGGTAGTTGGCTGTTGATTTTGTAAGCAAAGAATACTTTTCATTTTGGGCAAGATACACAAGGTAATTTAAAGAGAAATAAACAGGAGAACGTAAACTCAAGAAAAAATACAACAAATCCTAGTTTTATATCGTAAATATTTATCACTCTGATTAAATAAGGGGTTTAAAGTTTCAAACACGAACATATATATGTAACTAGTTTCAAGTCGAATGTGTCGACTCAAGAATCATTGCTATACTCTGACAATTGAGCTTAGTTGCATTTGTCATATGTATCAAATATATTTATTTTTCGGCATGTTGGAGCCGTGTCGGAAACAAAGTAATATTCCGCGCTTTTTTCGTCTATCTCAAAGGGAAACTGGACTTTAAAGCCTCCCTCCCACCTACCTCATTCCATATGCAACCTGTGACAAAATGTCAGTCACGAAAACGTCAATCATAATGACATTTTTAAGGTTGGAATTTACTGCTGTCAAATAAAATAAATTTAAGAGTGGAACAAATTGAAATTTGTATTTGATGTCATAATTCAATGGGTTACCACTCTACATAGTGTATAAGGCCCAAGCTCCATATATTGCTGAAAAGTCTCCTTTGTTTGTTCTGGGTAGCGATTATATTAGTTTTGCTATTGTATTATCGAAACAGATGAAATAATTAATTAATTAATTATTCGTGATTAATAAGAGTCATATAAAGATATCTTAGGTTTTAATTATTCGATAGGAACTACCTAGTGTAAGATCACCACACTTTAAAAACTAGAATTTAAACTCAAAGTTCTTTTCAACATTCATTAAATTACAATTAACAAAAATAACTTATTTGACTTTGGTTTTCTTATTCCAACTTATATATTTAAATACAATCTCTTTTAAATATTTTTAACTTATAATTCGTCTTTCATTGCTCATCTGACATTAACTGAATTTTCTATTCCATGAACATCAAAACTTAAAAATTGATTTTATTATAAAAGAATACAAATCCAAACGAAAGAGTTTTCATATCAATGAGAACAATTTAAAACTATTTGACTTGGCCTTTTTCATAACAATCTGCAAGTTTAATAACATTCACAGTTTAATTAAATATCATAACTGACCAAATATTGACTTAAGATTAAAACATAAATTTAGTAAGCTAACACTTGTGACAAAATAAACAAATAAACCTTTGATTCCACATTGTTTTATGAATTTATGAATAGGGTGTAGGAATTAATTTCTTTTTTGTTGCATATATTTGAAATGTGACATTTTTTACTATTGCATTGTTTCAGTTACATTGGGATTTTTTGATGACATTCTAATACCAGTGAATGCACTGCAGCATCCTTCTCGGTTTGATGAAACTGACCAAGCATGGGTCTGGGAGTATGGAGCAAAGACTGGAGAAACACATGATTTGTTTATGGACTCTGGTAACTGCCACACTAGTAATCTGTGTTTTACATACATTGTGATGATTAACACCCATGTTTTGACTGTTGTATTGTTTTTCTATAAATATAAAAATATCTAGAGTAATTTCAGCCTACATTTATGCAATTAAACTTTTTGAACTAAAGGGAAATCCTAATTGTTATAATGAGGATTGTTAAAATGCGAGAAAAGCTAACAGTTAACTTTCTTAAAGACTCAAAGATAAATTTGAAATTACTACTTTACATGACTGTAAATGATAAATCATTATAAGTCCTACTTACGTTCAAAAATCATATGAAAATAAGAATCCACAAGAAACAAAATACCTACCTGAAATAATGAATAAACCTGAATAGCCCAAACAAGTATTTATTAAAAGTAATAACTATGAAATTTGGCGGTGACAAAATCCATATATGAGGTGGTAATCTACACATGTTTTTGTTGCTCACCAGACATTTGTTTTGCATCACATTTCCTAAATTGAAAGAAAAAAACGGCTATTTTCTGTTGTAGGTGAACCAATCAGATTTCGAGTAACAAATGAAATATTTGAAGAAAGCTTACCATCTGGGCCGCCGAGTTCCGAACGGGCAGCACAAATTGTAGCGCCATATAGGATAACTGGTGGTATTAATGAACCAGGTCTAGGTTTGTTGTCTTGGTGGGAACAACCTGATCCTGACGATGACAATGAAGTCGACGATCAAGATGACGAATGAAAAATTAGTAAGTACCTATATACTTACTATATGAAGACAGTGATCATTGTCACACAATTCACTACTTTTTTTTATAAATAAGTTTGTGAAACTGTTCTTAAATAAAAACCACAAGGCTCTTGCAACAATAAGTATATTATATATGTTTTTTTTTAAATATTTTTCAAGGCTTCACTTTACATTATAATAATCATGAATAGCAAAACTTAAATACCCATATATAAGCATGCCAGCAACAAGCACCTTAAGTTTATATAACTACCTCACAACATACTCTAAGTATTAAAATACATTTTATCACATACAAGCTGGCAATCCTAAAAATAACAGCCATATCTTATCACAAAGAATAGACTAAAATAAAGTGTCACTGTTAATATGCACCAAAAATATGATATTACAATATGTATGAAACATGAAACAAAATGAAGTGTGATTTAGAAAAATTACTATTATATTCTTCTTGCCATGTCTTTTAGAATCTCGTGTAGTTCGATACTGATATCATATTAATATTTTATTACCTAACATGGATTATAAACTATATTTTCGTGGTTAAATCTCAACCTGCAGTTTGAAAAAATATGTAATTTCAGTTTATTCCCTTTTGACAATCCCTGAATAAGAGGATTATCACTAACCCCCATGTATTTATTTGAATTTAATCTACTCCTTTCTTTCTTTATGAAATGTATATTAAAGATCAATGAAAATTCCACAGTTGTTATTTTTATAAATAGATCATAACATACTAATTTGAGTCCTATTTTGATAAATTAGGTTTATTTAAATAGATCAATATGTCACAGGAAAATTACACTAGGAAATCTAGATTATGAGGTAAATTCAGTTAATAAATTGTCTCGCATGGAATCCTTCAACTGTTTGTTGAAGGTTACTTACTAATAGATTGTTGGAAATTAGTATTAACTAACATAAACAGTAATAAATAAACACTAATTAAGACAAACAACAAATTGCATTTCTATACATTACAAATTATTAATATGTTCTATGTCAAATCAGATCACCAAAGATTAAATTTGATCAATATTTACAATAAATAAATTTGATAATAAATTACCCTGCTGTAAAGAGCAAACTAAGTATTTAACTTACAATAAGAGATCTGCACTAAATTAGTTAAGAGATATTTAATCTGTAAAGAATTTATTTCCAAATTATTTAATAACTAATCCTTATATATATAAAAATCCCATGCCACGATGTTCGTTTGCGCTAATCTCCGAAACCACTGAACCGATTTCAATGTAATAATTAACCCATTGTAAATAGATTTTGTTATTGTATATTGAATTCTTTTGGAGTGTAGTGAAATAAAACTAGTATTGAATAGAAAAAATATACATGAGTATAAGTGATAATATGATTATTATAATTTGTTAATTTAAAATAAAATTTTTGGAAGTATTTTTTTTATAAAAGTACGCTTACTATAAATCGCTAATAGGAATTCATATACTGAAATCTTCAAATACAATCAAATGCATATAATATATAGTACCAACATATAAATAAACCGATTATCATATCATATAAATAATAATTGCTCTATAATACAATACAATAAAGCTATTACTAATTACTCTATAAAAAACAGTCATAAATATTTTAGTGGAAATATATCATTAATATAAATAATGACATTATATCATATACTTATTTTTTTATGATTAGCATAGTACTAACAAAATAACTACGATAGATAAAAGGCTTTCGAATAGCAAAACATAATCATGATAATAATGCTCGCGTGAAATTACGAACCTTTTGAGAGCATACTATAATATTTTATATAAGCTTAAACTATAATCACAAACCCAAGTTGTTACACAACTACAAAGCATTTGAAACTATTATAAACAACTAATGACTACAAAAATGACCAGTAAGTATATTATAATGTAGCACCCGCTTACTGAACAACGGCGAATCTACTACATAACAATAATAGCTACAATATGACCAGTAGACATAGCAATTGTCGTCGTTACAATCCACGTGCCTGTTGGGAGTGAGAGAGTACATAATAACTATATTACATGTGCCATTTCACGATTGCAATGTGAAAATTAGATTAGGTATATGCAGAACAATTGCATGTAGAAAATATCGGAAGTGATGTGAACGCACATGTAATAGCGTTAAAATGGTGTGTTCATTGAATGAACAGTGGAGAAGATACTCGGGCTCAGCTCCTTAGAGGAAAGTGTACAGATGGGGCGAGTCGCTGAAGTGATGGGTGCGCGTGACGTGCGCGATGAGGCGGCCCTCCAGTAAGTGGCGGCCGTAGAGCGTGGCGGCGCGCGCGTCGGGCGCCAGGCCGCGCTGCCGCAGCCAGCGCGCCAAGCACGCGCCGCGAAACGCACTGCGGTACGTGCGCATGCAGCATCTGCACGCACATACACACACACACGCACACTTCAATAAACAATAAATTAGCAATATTTACTTTAAACGAAGCTTACCAGAAGAATCTGTGAAAAGAGATTTCAAACAGATAACCATTGTTTGCTACGCTTTATGGACGTCACCGCTTTGGCATCCACATTCAATGGACAAACCATAACTCAATATTATTATGCATCAATGACAAACTTTTTTGGTTATGAGGGGGAAACCTTCAAAAGGTACTCCGGTGCTTTTGGAGACACACCGGGATTAAGTGGAATTTTTACCTACTAAAACCTACGCGCTAAGCCTTCCTCTGCATCATGGAAACACTCCGCGACCTCCATACGGAACGCATCAGCGTCGTCCAGAAATAGAGACAAACTGTGCTAATTCGATACTAACGTACACCAACGAACATTTGATTTTATAATAATAATAATAATAAACAATCTTTATTAACGGTTTACAAATTTCAAAATGAGAGAACAAACATAAAATAAATACAGATGCCAAAAACATAACACAAAACAAACTAGCAAAAAATATGAATGAATGATTTTCTAGTTCAATTACCTTTAATTACTAATAAATCTTACCTGGTATCCTTAGCAATATCCTTCTTGCATTGTTCAAAGTGATGAGTGATGAATTGCTCGCACACATGCTTAGTCTCGAAACTGAGTTCATCTATGGGCGGTAAAATGATCGTATCACTGCCGTACCTGTAATAAAAAAAGTTCATAACTATTTCATTACGTTATTGCTTATTTAACTGAAACCAGATGGTAAATGATAAACTAAACGCTAGATACTACAGATGATTAAAATATCTCATTTAGATTCAATCTTATACAGAGGCAGTAAAGGCGATAAAGCGTCGTATAACTGTCCAAAGCCTAAACATTAATGGTGTGAAAATTGTGCATTACCATTTATTCCTCAAGTATCTGAATACAGGAGACAAAATGTCCTGTGGGTTGAGGCCAAAAAGAATGAACATGAGCAGCGCTTGACCATTCATGACCGCCGTATCCAGGAACTGTATCTCGATAAACACCCCCGACTCGTCCTTTCTCAGCACCTTCCAAGTGGTGTACGTGATATCCTAAACAATTCATAATGCATTAAAGTTGGTTTCGCTTTCAATATATTTATGTCTGAATGAGAATGAAGTGGATTTATGAATAGAAATACTATTTATTTAAAAATAGGTATGGAATGAATTTAAAAAGCGAATAGAATGGCATTAAAAATGAGAACGGAATGGATTTAATTGTAATAGAATGAATATAATCATTTGATAAGTAAGATATGAATACTAAAATAATAACAAAATATGAGTCAATAAATTAAGAGTTTAAAGCGGAATGATATTAAGAATTTGGAAAATAGCTTACAATGAACATGGTGAGACTGTAAGCAATGATCAATATGGTATGCTTGAAGAGCTGTCCGCCGCGGCCGGCGCCGTCGGGCGCGCGCGTCGCAGGCGGGCACGGGCACTCCGCCCTGTGTGCGAACTTGACGCTTGTATCGATATCACTGTTCAGATCTTTGCAGAAATATAGAGGCAATCATCTAATTCAAAAACTTAGACTTGTTTGTAACTATTAGGGCGAACATATTCAATGATTTGAAAATTAAGATTTTTAGGTCGTAATCCAAACCGGTAAACAGGAACATTTGATATAAAAAAGTTATTATGGAAAAGTAACAAAAGCTAAGACATACTCTTCCTTCCCCACCATAATGAGTGATATTTAATAGCAACAAAAAAAGATGTAGCTTTTTAATCAAATTTGATATTGCGATTTTATGTTTTACTCCAATTTAATTTAATTCATACATCTTTTTTAAAAATTACTTGTCTTATCAGATCATTCATTTCTTTTATCTTACTTTTCCGTAGTAGCCAAGTCCTCGATGTCCTGTGGGTTGGAATCAACCCGTTCATTTTCGCAGTTTGGATCGTTCAAGCAGCAGTTATTTGCACTTTTAACTGGCGACGGAGTGGCAGTTATAGCACCATAGCAACCTAAATGAAAACATATATAATATATAGCTTTATATTCCGCCCCTAAGCACTGTAGTATCTATTGTCTGGCAAGGAACATTCATTCACATTGTTATTATTAATAATAACATAATAAACTATAACAATGTATTTTTTTATGAAAAACCAAGGGAGTTTGTAAATATCTACCCGTTGGGGCACTCTTTGATAACCAAAGAGTGCCCAGCTGCACATACTAACTGTTATATCCTCGATCTTCAAAGATGACCACAGAAAATTGTGGTTACTTATTATTTTATATTCTGTATTATGTACTTTTGTAACTGTCCCGTATAATATGATTATAACGTTTACTAAATATTTTTAATATTCTTGACTATATTGCAATGTGATGTACCTTGATCCTCCGTTCCTAAAGCAGCACAACAAAGTATATTTATTATGAATTAGTTAAACAAAAATAAGCATCTTCGTAGCTTAAAAATAACCTTTGAAATAATAACAAACGCAACAACAATAAAATTTAAGACGACGCACACTACACCATCTGATTTCAAACTAGATAGAGCATGTACTATGTTAACCAAACAGCGAACAATTGCACTCATAAATATATACTTCGTTAAACGAGCCGAAATTGACCTAATATGTTATTTTTGGGAATCAAATCCACATCCTCCAAGTTTCAAGTATGAAGCTAGTGCAGAGTTAAATTTTATTTACCATAGTTAGATATAGACTGGGTGTGAGAAGTTGGCTCAGCGTTCTCTACGAGGCTGCTGGCCTCGCCGGGGGACACGCCGGCGGCCACTTCGGTAGACAGCAGCGCGAACTGGCTACTGCGCCTACGGAACCTCACGTACATAATCAGACACCCCGCAGTTACTGTAAGGGAAACAATTAGTTACCGGTAAATCCAATATACCTACACCGGTGTAAGAGCTATCTTAAATTATCACGAAAAAAGGTCATTTAATAAGTATGTTGTCTTATGATGTGCAGTTTATGATGATTCGTAAAAATATTCAAATGTCTGTGGACTTTTACACTTTTTTTCTCCGACTCTTATTGGTCCACTGTTGGACACGGGCTCCTCCACGGTATGTTATTACTGCTAGTAATCTAAGTCAAAAAATTATAGTATTACCAGGTTGCGGTGATGTTTAAGAGAGAAACACGTGTCGGCAGTCACATGGACTTTTGTTAGAGGGCCGAGGGAGCGTACGACTTGGAAATATACACTAACATACACCAAAAAATGTCGTATACATGAATTTGCTTTGTAGTTTTGGCATCATATATTAATAGTGGACTTCCACAAAGTAACGTCTGATAAAATCTATATGTATATTATAAAACAAAGTCCCCTGTCTGTATGTCAGGGATTTTCTCAAGATCTACGATATTTATTATTATTATTGAGATACTAAGAACGAATTTTTGTACAGTTATTACTAAACAATAGTGCAACTCCTGAGGAAGGTTTTAGTATATAATACAATACGGTTTTATGATGATTGATTGAAATACAACGATTACTGTTGAAGCGGTCGCATGGTTAATCCTAGGATTCCCGCTGGTGGGAACTATTGCGGGAAAAAACTTTGCGACACATTGATGTCCACGCGGGCGGAGCCGCGGGCACAACTGGTTATATATAGATGAGTCACCGGTGAGGCAAAAGAAAAGCAAGCTGAGGCGCACGGCGTCCACAGCGTCGCTGTAGAGCGGGCCCGCGGCGGGCTCGGCGAGGGACAGCGCCGCCACCATCACCGCCGGAGCGCTCCAGGCCACGAACGCCAGCACCGGCCACAGCCGCGCCACGAAACACGGCCCGCGACTCTGGAAGTAAATAAATATAACAACTGGGGACAATTACACGGCTGTCCGATCCCAAATTAGGCAATTTAATGCCTGTGTTATGGTGACCGGACAGCTGATAAACATATTATACATACGATGTAATACTTATATAGATATTTTTATTACGACCAGACACAGAACAAAGAAATGTGTTCATCACACAAATGGTTGTCCTGGGTGGGAATCGAACTCACGACCTCCGGTTTTGCAGTCAGCGTCTCTAACCACTCGACCACGAGGTCAGTCGAATAATATTACTTACTGGTAATGATTCTAGATAACTAGACTAATCTAAGGCTGGTTCTAGTTTTAGTATAGTTATTGTTAAAGCGTCTCTGGTGCAAACCACCAGGGAGTGGAACTCCTTACTGGCGCCAATCTTTCTTGATTCATACAATACAATTATACAAAAGAAGAGTGAAGAGGCATTTTCTCAAACAAGTGTGCTTCATCTTGGACTGCACCGCAACACAAACCTATTATGTAATAAGAAAATTTTAAAAAGCATTGCTTGAACATATTGTCTTACAATTTACAATACTGGCCAGATTAAAGAATCTTTTGTTGTAAAAATATTCTAGATCTTGATTTTAGAATCATATTGATTTATCAAAACATTGGTAAATTAATTTTTGGCAGGTTGGTGAATAAAGAACTGGAAAATAATGAAAATCCGTTTTTGAATTTACATAAGAATCACATATAAATAACAATTCAGCAATTGCTATTTTCTAAAAAATATTTATTGATAGGAAACGACTGTGATATTTGAAAAACTGGTTTCAAGGATACGGCCCAGTTTACCTTAATGCGAACTGGACACATAATTGTGTTCCGCCACATTATTATGTATAAGATTATCATAACTAATTTTATATTTTTGATCCTATTAACATTTCACCTGTCTTATTGTTTTATCCTCTTACATTGTATGTGTACAACAGTTTAAGATCATATTGTCGTTTTATTGGCTTCAATAATTTTGATCATTCATAATACATTCACCAATCCGAAATGTTTCTATTGGTTGTATAAGATTAAACAATATAATATGGACCATTGAAACCCACCTCTAACATAACCAGGCCGACAGAGAGCATGGAAGTCCAAAGCAAACAGGAGAAGGTGCTGAAGATCTGGCAGGCTTGCTGAAGGGTTGCTTGCCATGAGGGCGGATAACTAGGTAGCGGGCCACCCCATATTACGCTTACTGCCATTAGTAACTGGAGACAATAATTAAATTGCATAAATTCAGTACATTGCCAGAATACCCAAACTAGTGAGTATAATTATGTTGAATAAAGTAATAATAAATACATTATATACAAAGGTACCTGAGTGGCAGTCAAGCAAAGGGTTATTCTGTGAGGCATCCTTTTATACTTCTTGGTGAAGACGAAGACAATAGTCACCCATATTGCTGCAATAAGTGCCACTATGGACAGATTGAAGCCAAACCGCTTGATCTGATCTGCATAGTCCTTGTTTATGGAGATCACTTGCGCAGACAGGAATATTATGGGCGCCGACAGAAACGTGCAGATCACCATTGATGAGGCCACCTATATTTTATAGAAAAAATTAAATCAACACAGTTTCTATAAAAATAAGTACAATCAAGGATATTTTTAACACATATGTCTGTAAATAATGGGAATATTTGAGAATTATAGTTTATACTGTAAATATAAATATAGATAGTTTTATTTTTCTCACCAAATCAATCTCTAATTGGTATAAATTGGAGAACACAAACACTGCTGGTGCTGTAGGAATAGTGCCATAGAGAAATGCATATGCTGAGAGAGATAATGTTTCTGAATGGTTCACTCCAGCTTGGAGCCCACTGACACATTCTCTCATTACTACGGGAAGAATAATTCTGAAATAGAAACAGATGCTTAGCTGCCTGAATATATTTACCGACAAAAGTACTCATGCATAGTTCAAATAAATATGACAGTTCATGTTTGTCACCAAGCCTACTTAACTTAGTTTCCTCTCTATTTAGTTACGATTTCTTATAGGAACACTTAATAAAGCAAAAACACTTACAACTTAACCATGATTAACACACAGGGCACTATCAGTGTGGGACCCCTCAATCTGTGTATTTGTCCGACCATTCGTAAACCCAATAAAAAAAGAGCAGAGGCTGAAAAGGATTGTCCAAATAGCTAAAACAGAAAAATATTCATTAGATTTCTAAAATATTTTCCCCAACTCTGTACTCAATTTTAATTATAGTGTGAACAGTCCTTTTAAAAAAAAATTCCACTGATATGCTAAAACATAATTTGTTTGTAATACATAAAAAGCTACAATATGTTATAAATTATTTTAAATAATATTCACAGGACAACAATGACATGTTCTTATTAATACTTTTTGACATATTCATTTCCCTGTTGAAACTAATAACATCTTATTGTTCAATACAACACTATGCAAATGCTATAAGCTATATAAAGATAAAGTAATCATATAGGAATATTTATATGGTGAAAATCAGCTAACAAATTAAACAACTTCTTAGTAGTTTAACTTAACATTTTAAGCTGAATGCGAGAGTTCCACACACAGTTGTCAAATTGCAATCTTGGCAATTGAATGCCTGTATTATGGTAATCGCACAGCTGATAAATATAAATATTTATATTAGTTGAATACAAATTATTAATGAAAAATACTTACATTTAAAAGACCTTCAATGTATACTGACAATTGATGTTTAAAAATAATGTTACCAAGAATGCCCAGAACCGTCATGATCAATATTGGGTTGTATAAAATTCCTCTAAGAATTTGTAGCATTACTTTTTTCACATCTCTTCTACCTTCAGAATTTACATTGTGAGCAGACTCCTTTTGCTTGTTAATTTCCATCAATATAAAAGCACAGGGATTTAATATGGCAAGTGATATTGGAGCCATGAGATACAAATACAGAGCATATTCTGGGTGGCTGATAGAATATATTGCATTGACTGAAAAATAAAGTCATAGTAGTATCATAAAGATGACGATATTAAATGGCTTTTAATTGTATTTTATTAAAAACTATATTTCAATGTACTTACTTATAGGATAGCCTAAAGCAAAATCATTGCTCTGAGTACAGAAGATAGCATATATCCCTGCCTGCCCAAGATTCATTGGTCTTGAAACCAGAATAGTTACAATAATCACAGTAAAGAAAACAATTCCTTTCGCCAAAAGAATTGCAAGAAGAAATGTCCAGTTGACTGTGCTAAAGTCCACCTGAGCTAGTGATAGAAATATAAGAGATGGAAGAGCAAATGTCCCTACATAGGTAGCTAAACCTTTTGACTCTGATTGAGAAACAACATTAAGTCGGCCAGCAACATATCTAAAAATATACAATTATATCAATAAACACAAATATTTCCGAGTAACTGCAAAAATCATATTAAAAAATTGGAAAAGTAAAACATATCTCACCCGCATAAAATGATGGCAAAACATTGAAACAGTGCCGGATACAGCTGATCAGATGCTGCATCTTTTATCTGAATTTCATTAATATCTACTGCCATACCAATACCACTACTTGCAGGTATTGAGAATAATGACATTCAAGAGTATATCTTGATGGGGAATTCTTTCGCTAAAATGGATTTAGTAACAAAAAATACAGGAAGCAGATTTAAACTACAATTTAACACGGCTCCTTATACCGGCAAAATACCTGCATGCAGTCAACGTGCAACAAGAGACCTTAGAAGTAAAGATTTATACAAAATTAAGTGCAATACAATTTCTTTTAACGTAATTATTTTTCTCATGCTATAGTTACTAACCGCAGCAGACAAATATTTTCATTGTATTTACATCTCAAGAATAACCCTAAAGTTCCTATACACTGTGAGCACCTCTTGTCATTTAAACTATATTGTTGACTGCCGATGTCGATTGATATGATAATATACAATCAATATAGGTACCATTCACAATGAGTCATTGATAATGCACCATAGATTATACGCTGATAATGCACAGTAAAGGCCTATTTTTGTTATCTGTATGCCATAGATACTACCATACTAATGCAGCTATGAATTAACATGTGTATTATAGATCAATAATCAATAGAATAATAATATAACAACAATATATAAGACTCAGCATCAAATACTCTTTCGCTTAGTCCGGGAGAGTGACACCACACTAGTGCCATACCCAGTGATGCTTATGAAATTAAGCTGCGCCCCCTGTAATTTGTATCCAAAACATAAATCATTTTTCTAGTACAATTGCTAAATCAAAATTCAATTCATCGCTCTCAATCATAAAAAAGAATATCTCAAAGAGAGCATCCGTGTAAAAAGAGAATGCTCCGATAATTTGGGCATGTGGAAAGAATGAATGATGAAAGAATGACGAACCAGATACGCGAGTGTTTATGGACGTAGGTGCTGGAGAAGACCAAGTCTGTCGTATCTCGACCAAATAGGTCAGACCACAGAGTACTTTATATATAAGGATATATAGGTCAGACATTGGCTGGTGGGGGAGTCAAGAGCATCTGAAACCCTTTAGCAGATTCTGATAAAATTGTATATGGCGATAGTTTGAAGCCTGCGGATCAGCATAGGCAACTTCTTTTTCTAAAAAATTATACATCTTAAAATATTTGCAAATTTTTAAGATAGTCAAATAATCAAGCACTTGGCATATGCTAGTTAACAATCTTAAGATGTGCATCAAACTAATGTAATAGAAAATTATATTACTTTAAAAAGCTAGAATAAACTCTACGATAGCGTAGGTATGTTTATCTACGGTCAAGTTAAAGTTAGCATTTTTGCCTTTAAATTTGATTAATAAGAATGTTGCGTTACTGGTGGTCTATTTTTCCAAGTCGATATTAATCCTTAGACAGATAAGTACGTCAGCTACCTTAAGTAAATAAAGTTAAGTAAATAATCTAGATTAAAATTGTCCCGCACTCTATATCTTCAATTTCATTCTCGTTCTAGTTTGAGTTAATTACAGTAAATTTATTAATTGTAATTTTATATATACGTGTCTATTACTTATTTCAACTATTTTAGACAAATAAAATTTTTGTACGGGATGTAATATAGGCCACGGACTGTATCAATAGTTCACACAAATCACAAATAATCGATAGCATATTTATTTATGGGCAACACCAACAAGGCGTTTCCTTTTCCGTCGGCCATTACTTATTCATTATCGAGTTGTTCCTAGCCGGGTGGACGAGGGACGTCTCGGTGAATGAAAAAAAGTATATTATAATTAAATTCTCTCTTCAGCGAGAGGTAAGTTGATTTCTAGCTGAAGTTTTCATATTGTAATAAGTTGCAGTCCTAAAAATACAAAATTGCAAATGTGATATTCCAGATACTTATTCAAGCGTTCACCACCACGTCGGTACTGCTGGCATCAAAGGACCTCAAGCCAGCAATATGCAATACAACGGCTTTCACAACCAACATCCCATGTAAGTCAACACTAAATAAACCTCGTCAAATAAATTTAAACATTGTAAATTAGTATCATTTTAGATGGAGTTGCGCGATTCCCACAGCGGCCATTTTGTGAAATGCAATTTGCTCAGCTGATAAATGGACATCGACGCAATGTTTTAAATCTTGAAGATTGTTGTTGTAAACTTGAATGGATTCGTTAATATCAATTATACATTCATGTTTCTTAAAATCATATTTAAAAAAATCCATAAATAAGTTGTTAGATAGCATTGAATTGAAAATTGTACAAAATGGGTTGTATGTTACAAGGCCTAATGCCAGTAGGTAGTTGAAAGTATGCTACTTAGAAGAATGCTGATTTTCAATTCAATACTCCCAGCGTGCAATTTTATTGATATTACTCATCTACAATGTTTTTTTTATTATTAGCTTTATTCTATTCTATTTAATATTTTATTTATTTGCAAATATTTCGTCCTTATTTTTATATAAACAACTTGAATGTACAAATAAATCTTTGTAATTATGTACAATTGATTTAGATACTTTGTTTTTTACAATAGTAATAAATATATAGTTAACATAATATGTATTATATTATAATTGTAATATACATAATAAGATAAGATAAACTGAAATTTTGAAATACATTTATTTTTTTTATGCATTCATATTGCAACTGGAGTAATGTTACATTATGCTTAAGTTTTAGTGTGCCTATTTCTATCTTATGGTCTATTACAGCCTAACTTGGTATGGTTTTCTACTTATTAAGGTTTGAAATTGAGGAACAGGCTTCCTTTCTTATCGGTCCTAGTGGCCTTGGGTTAACTGTACTTCACTCTCCTCTAGTCTTATAACTGAAAGCATTCACTAGACTTAATAAACTTGAAAACATGTACATGTTTGTTCAAATTTGTTATTTTCTCTAGTACACAAAGTTTGAAGTATGTGGCTTTACTAAGGGAATCATTTGCATTTTGCAATTTGAGTTATGAGTAGAAGCTGACAGGTAATAAGAGAGGACATTGGCAAATCTTATTCATGGTTTTCTTTGTTATTACATATATGGCTATTATTTGGATATTGTCAAAATCAACTGATTTTCTGAGCCTAGCTTGGCAGTAGTTTGATTGTAAGGAGTTGTTTGTTATGTAGTCATTCCAAAAAGCTCAGTTTATTATCCATTATAAAGTATGCATATTTTTTTATTAAAATTCTTTAAACATGTAAGACTTTTGGGTTTAATTTAAGTTCATTGTTATGATTGGCTGCAACCGTTTTTACATCCGACTGATGGGCACAGGTCCCTTATGAAATTGTGTGAAATTATTTTTTTATAGTTTACTGTGTATTACAAAATGGGGTATTAACCAGTTTCAGACCTCGTCTAGACCGGAATGAACAATTTGGTAAAATACCATACTTCAATGGCCTGCCAGACTTTGGTGGGCCAAAACCATTTGGACCCCGTGGCAATATGCCCAATAAAAATAATTTTAGACCTAGAAATGATTTCAATGGAATAAGAAATGATTTTAACCAGAAAAATGATGGAATGCAAAATGACTTTGGCGGGCCTAAGGACTACAGGCCAAGAAATAACTTTAATAACAATCCAAATTACAATAAGAATAGTTATGATGGAGATAAGGCATCAGCTGGGAATATGCAATTTTATAATGGTAAACCTGATTTTGGTGGACCTAAACAGAATTTTCAACCTAAAACTAACTTTGTCCCTAAACCTTTCAACAATCAAAATGGTAACCAACAAAACTTTGGTCAAAAGAAGGTTTATGTCCCTAATGGTGGTCAACAATCATCTGATTTTAATGGACGTAAACAGCAAAGCATGAAAGCCAAGCATCCCGGTGATAGCTTAGTTAAGCCGTCCTGGGATCTGTCTCAATTGGGTCCTATTCAAAAGGATTTTTATAAGCCCCATGACAATGTTGAAGCTCGATCAGAGGATGATGTTCAAATGTTCCGTACTACAAAAGAGATAACAGTAAGTGGTAATGATGTTCCACGTCCAAATCAGATATTTGATGAAGGTAATTTCCCTGATCATATTTTGAACACCATTAAAGAACAAGGGTATGAAGAACCAACTGGTATACAAGCTCAAGGATGGCCAATTGCTTTGTCTGGTCGGGACATGGTAGGAATTGCATCAACAGGATCAGGAAAGACTCTTGCTTATATGCTTCCTGCTGCTGTACACATTGTGCATCAGCCACGTCTGCAACGTGGCGATGGTCCAATAGCACTTATTCTTGCTCCCACAAGGGAATTGGCTCAACAGATTCAGTCAGTAGCTCAAGCTTACAGTGCTCGTGGTTGCATTAGAAATACTTGTCTGTTTGGTGGCTCCCCTAAAGGTCCCCAAGCTCGTGATTTAGAAAGAGGTGTTGAGATTGTCATTGCTACACCAGGTAGATTGATTGATTTCCTAGAACGAGGCACTACAAACTTGCGTAGATGCACATACTTGGTCTTGGATGAAGCTGACAGAATGCTAGATATGGGTTTTGAACCACAGATTCGTAAAATTATTGAGCAAATTCGTCCTGATCGTCAAGTACTGATGTGGTCTGCTACATGGCCTAAAGAAATACAAGCTCTGGCCGAAGATTTTTTAACTGACTATGTGAAAGTTAACATTGGTTCTTTAAATCTGTCTGCTAACAACAACATAAAGCAAATTATTGAAGTTTGTGAGGAGCATGAGAAAGAAACTAAATTGACTAATCTTTTGAAAGAAATATCTGCTGAGAAGGATAACAAAGTCATTGTCTTTGTAGAAACTAAAAAGAAGGTAGGTAATCAAAGATGTCTTTAAGTAATTATAGTTATTAATACTGTTATGGACTTAATATAAATGTCTTTTACAATGAAGGTGGATGACATTGTACGTGCAGTTCGCCGTAATGGACATAAGGCCCTAGCTATTCATGGTGACAAGTCCCAGCCTGAACGAGATGCTGTCCTTAGTGAATTTCGTAATGGATCCACTACCATACTCATTGCTACGGATGTTGCTGCTCGTGGCTTAGATGTTGAAGATGTCAAGTTCGTAGTCAACTATGACTATCCTAATTCATCAGAAGATTATATCCACAGAATTGGTAAACACTCTTGCATTGTAATACTTCTAGTTTTGCTTGATGGCATATTACTTCAAGATACTTTATTATAACATAAAATGTTATATATTGTAGGTCGTACAGGACGTTGCCAGCAATCTGGAACAGCATACACTTACTTCACTAGCGGTGATGCTCGCCAAGCTCGCGGTTTAGTTGCTGTTTTGCGTGAGACTGGCCAGACTCCACCAGCTAAACTTAATGATATGGCACGGAACAACAACAACAGCACTGGTAAATTATTCAATAAAGATGTTTTGTGTATAGTAATGGCATATTGATGAATTTAAAATATTACCTATTACAGGTCGTAATCGTTGGCAACAACGTAAAGATAACAACAGTGGATCTAGCTCACCTCGTCAACAGAACAACAATACCTGGAACAATAAAATGGCAACAGCGTCAAATGAAGCCATCAACCAGAATGGATTCCAAAATCGTAACATGAATCAACAAGCTCCACGTTTCTCCAATCAAGTTGCCCAAAATGCTCAAGGGTATAGACAGAATAATTATCAGAAGCAGGTGCCCTTCCCAAGCCCCAACATGTTTGAGTCCATGGGCACTTATCAGGGTGGATACAATCAAGGGTACCAGAATGCCTATAATAACCAAAATGGATATGGTCAACGCACATACAATAGTAAGACTAGTTATTATTATACCATCACGCCAGATCCCAAATGGGGCAGGCTGATAGTAAGATTAATATGCTAATATTTATTTTTATCTTTTTATCACTGATAATTATTCATAATTAATTTTTTTTAGATGCACGCAATGGCGGACAACAATATCGCAATAATAATGCCAGTGGCAACAAGTCTGCTGGTTCTGGATCATCCTCTTATGGTTCTCCACCTCCACATTTTGCGACCCCTGCTCATTACCCACAAATGCATCCTCATCATCAGGAAATGTTGGGTAATAAAATAACTATCTCCTATATATTTATTTGCTATTATTATGCTTCTAATTTGAGCTACTTAAAATCAGTCTTCATAAATATGTAATTCAGATTGAAACTCTGAAGTTCAGGTGATCACAGAACATTTTGGACTTCTAGCTTACTTGACTATTTACTGTTGGAGCTATCATATAACATAATGCTTCCCACAAGCGCGACAACGGGACGAGAGCTGCGATACGATGAATATGAGAAGACATCCATGTCTAAAATACCTATAGTAGACAAGCCTGTGCCTTAGATGAGGGTAGAAAAGGCGAAACAAGTTTGTCAGGACTGTAGTCAGTAAAAATCCTAAGGCTCTGCTTACCGCTCCGGAAATACGTGTGACTATATATATATTGAGTATCATACATGATTTGAATATTTTTAGGTGGTAAATTCTACGGCGGTGGCGTTGGTGGCGGCGGTCCTTGTGGATATCAAGCAGCAGTCGGTGCTGGTGTTCCCTACCCGCATTTACCGCCGGGGCCACTCCTGTATGCTGCTCCCGTACAACAGTAAATAATACAGATTTAAACAACCGTAACACCCTGCTTATATATAAATATATATATCTCAATATTGATGTTTTCATCTTAATGGAGCTGTCTTGATGTTTCAAATATACAATTTGATGTTGTACTTAGAGGTCTTAATGTTGTTAATGATTAAATGTGTACCTTAATATGAGCAGGGCAAACAACAGTTTTTTGAGTAGGTATGATCACTTTCTGTTACACATTTTGATTAGAATATTATGTTTTAGATCTGAATGGAAGCTTAAAATTTCATGTTTTAAAATACTTAAATATGTGGTTTTACTATGACCATATTTCGTAGTCTTAAATTTGAAACTTGTATTCTCAGACATAATTTAATTGCACTAATTGTGAAATTAAATGTTTTGTGGATTCTCTTTCAGATCAATTTGCAATTTATAAATGTAATAAGTGTTTTAGATTTAAAAAAAATATACACTAACTGTTGATAGTTATTATAAACCATTTGACAGCAGGATTATATGAGACTTTGTCATAAAATTTTAAGTGGCACAGTCTTAGGTTATTATTCAATATCGTTTTATGTATCTATTAAAATTATGGTTTCAAGTAAAATAATGCCAAAATGTATATTTCCAGAATTATTTGTGTAAAGTATGGTAACTAAAACTAGAGATATATGCCAGTTTATTGCCTACATAACATATACATACTGTCAACAGTTATTGTATAATTTAAGGTGGAGTATAATATGGATCTACTGGTCATTTCCACCATTAGGTTTTAATCACTATATTTGTTAGAGTAGTTGGTGTTGGTACCCTCTTGTGTAATCCCGGGTGCCTTTCGTTTTTTAAATTGTCTGTATGATGTACGAAATGCACTAAACATGTAGAAGATGAATGAAAATTTTATGGGAGGGTTTAAAGACCAGAGAGATGATAATCCGACGTATTTTATATAAATTATTTTCAGTGTTACAAAATGATCGTAACAAAAGAGAATGTGTGGGACAACTTAGTATTAGTAAATTATAATGCTTTTGATATACTTCCAGAACAACAATCTGTATTGCCAGATAAAATTGTGAATATTTTTCTTACTTATAGGGATGTCAATGACATTTAAAGTCACTGATTTCAAGATTGTTTTTATTAAAGATTAGATCTAAACGTTTAATATTTATGCCTAAGATTTTTAGTCTATGTCAATTCGACTTAGGCGACGGCTGGGCTTTGAATGCTAATAAATTGATTCTACCGTTCTAAAACAAGTAGAAAAAATGTAAATAACGTGCATTTAACTTAAGATGATTAGTATTTTGATCGTTACGTATTTGAACAACGGTTACTTTCTTTTCTTAGCAAAATAAGTGATTTCTTCTTATTTGTTTTTGATTATTTTTATATTATACGATTCACGTAATTCGTCTAGTTATTACAAGTTTCTTTGTACGTAAAGGGGTTCTAAGGGCTGACTGGATAGGAACGTCGTATGGTACAAAATATACAGAAACAGTTAAGTATTGTTTTAGAAGCCCATTACTGTCCAAAGAGGAAAAATCTGTGATATTTCATTACTATAATATCCTGTCGTTGCGTTGGTCAATTGTTACTACATAAGAACACATCCTGCATTTGGGTAGTGTTTTCTAGACAAAAATATATTTTTTGACTATTTGAGCGAATTTCATGAATGTTTGTGACTAAAAAAAGCTTGCAAGTCGTTCACAGATTAATATTATGATACGATAGGTGTAAGATTTAATATTTTATTGTTATTCAATTTTAGTTTTCAGTTATCCACAAGGTGACGAAATTGTACCAGTTCAGGACGTAAAAGTTATTATCTAGAGATCCCGTAATTTAAAATACTGAAATATATCATAATGCACACGGGTCTAATCAGAAATAAGTTAGGGGTTTACAACGGGTTTGTGAGTCTCGTGTTTGGAACCGGATTATGATACGAGATTTGCCGTGTTATTCATGTACATTTTAAGAGAAAGACTGCGATAAGAATGTGTATATGTGCATTATATTTCATCTTTGAGGTGATTATTTGAACACTAGCCTGTCCTCACTCATAGGTTTGTTTGATTAATTTTATACGAAGTATAATGAATAGGTGGCGAGGCGTTAGGGGGTCGGTCGAAACAGGCTAGTTGATGCGTATGTACTGGATCAGCAAGAGTGACAAGTCGAGTATGGTCGCGGTTTGCAGGTAGCTCCTGTATTATGTACAAAGTACTGCACCCACCTCTACTAAACAACTGTGATAATAACACTAAGTAGCGTAGCAGGCGATTTATATACTAGTTACGTCCGAGAGAAGGGATGACATCATATCTGACATATTGTATTGTGATAATAAGTATCAAGACGTGCACTCCGTTTTTGTACGTGTTGATGTAATATTTTCTCTAAACAAGACTGATTATGATTATTTCTTAATTGAATACATATTTTATACATGTTCCACTTTGACTGAATGAATTAAGATGTCGTTTGTATTTATATTGGTAGTCTTCTTGTGCGGTGTGTTTTTTCTCCAAAATTAAATTATTCACTATGTTGGATATGAGTCAAAATGCCTTTCCATGCGGTCACCGAATTGACAAATTCATTTATTTTTATATATAAGTTGATTCTATTTTCCTTTATTGTGATGGAAAATGTTGTTGACAAATTAAGTGGCAGCGACAGTACGAGGACACTAACGTTATTAAAGTATTTTATTATTTGTTGTTTATTACAAAATTTTATTTATTCAGCCGGAATATCTCATAGGCAATTGTAGTTTTTCATGCTTTATTACATACTATTTAAGAACTTTACTTTCAAAAATTGTGAGCTTGTGAAAAATATACATAGATTTTTAAGTATGTGGCAATGCAGATCTACATAAATATTGAGTCTATTATCAAAGTACATAGTTCATATTTATTCAACTTATGAAGTAAATGGAGGGAAAAACTCCGTATAAACTGTCCCAAAGGGAAAGTCTTCTGAATGTTTATAAGAAGTGCATTTCATCTATGTAATACAGTATTAAATTCTGATTAATAAATTAATGTATAATTACATGTTTGTTTCTTTCATTCCCTAAAATTAGATACGGCAGTTATTGTTTTTAACACCAATAGTAATATTTTGAACAATAATACAGGTTTGAATAAAATTAATCTAACGAGTGCACTTGCAAGTGCTTTAATCCATCTAACTTTACCTCCATGACCAGTTTCGAATAAGTCTACAAATTATTTTGAAACTTCAGATTTTTGTTTTATTAGAACATTTAAGTCGACCAAAGTTGGAATTACATACTACTGTTCTGTATCATGCGGTCAAAGGCGTATTCGTATGTGAAATAGTAGGAATAAGTATTACAAACAACCTATTTGATGTATCTTGAGGTCAACGGAATCGAGCACCCATTGGATCTTGTAAAGTAAAAGAAATATAATAGGTAGGTAGGTATCTTTTTCTAAACTAAAAGCTGTTTGTGGCATTTGAAACGCACAACAAAATCGATTTCATAGCGATGCAATCGCATAGAATCTGTTTTACACAACTACATAATAGCTGTTAATTTTTTATTGTGACATAAAAACTACCAGGTAAGTATGTATGTAGGTACCAATGCAATATCGCAGCGAAAAGTCGCCGTGGAAAAGTCAACCCCAAGAGATGCAGGTTTCACACGATTATCTATCGTTCAATGCTATAAGTCTATAAAACACTATAAATCTGTTGAATAGTTTCCCATCAAACTAAAAATAATTTTGAGCACCCAAGATTTTGTGTCAAATATTTTAAGCGCTTTTATATTTTCGCTGAAATTAAATAAAATTGCGCATAAGCATTAATTATTAGTAAGGTTTAATCGAACAAAGAATATAGTTAGCATACGTAACGTAATAAAATAACGATTATTAATGCCATCTATGAACGGACGAGTTAACGTGAATCTATTATGATGGTAGGTAGATAAGTACGTACCAACAGAATTAATTTGTAGTCACAAGGAAACAAACTGTGTTTCATTATCTATTAATAGATGGCGTGCGGAAGCAGTTCTTATCTTATACAGTTTTTTGTCCTCCATGACTACCATTGCTGTCAGCTTGTGATAATATTTTTTTGCCAAAAAGTGTTACATGTTAAAAGACAATATTGTTGTTTGTTGTGATAACTTTTATGAAGTTTAAGTGGCCTTATATTTTAACTGTTTAAAACTTTGTCTATTGACGTGGTGATAAAATATTTAATACAGACGTTTCCTAAATGAGGTCAATTGCAATTAGTGAAGAAGAAATGGTGAGTTAAATACTTTTATCCTGACAATTTTCTATAAAGTGTAATGTAAAAACGATCGTTGTCTTTAAAAGTTTTTATCGTATATCGAACATTGCCACATAACCAAACTTTCACTATTCTAGGCTAGACGGCCTTGAATCTAATCTTGTCAAGTCAATGTCGTTTTTTATCAAAATAATTTATATCACAGGTGTGTGATATTATTTAGATGATACTTTTATTGTCGGTATCTTAATGCACACTTCTGTTGCTTCCGCCGTATCCATTGACCAGTTACGCGATTTACAGAAAAAAAACAATGTTGAAATCAATCGTACGAGTTAGACTCTACACTCGTGCAGTCTATATCGATATTTACATTACATATAAAATGCAATAAAAATAGATTATTGAAGAACCTAAGTGTTCATCCTGCAAATAAAATATGCTGTAATACCAGCAGACATTTACAATCTATTAAACTTGGTAGGTTTTTTATTTGAATATTTCTCATTTTATGGTTTTATGTTAAAACAACTATTTATAAAATTATAGAGTATGATAGTATGATAGATGCATTTTAAAACTATCATATTTTATCCGTACCAAATGATAAGCGTCCTTCATTCATTTTGGGTAGTATAAATGAAAAAAAAATTACCTACTTACCTACCTGCAATTAAATAGCTCAATAAAATTAAATAAGTAAATACTTTTTTGGTTTTATTTTCAATAAGAAAAGGAATGTGTAGTTTATATTCTATTCTACCTAATTTAATCTCCACTTAATATCTAAAATTTTATTGCCAGTATTAAACGTGTAAAATGTAAAGATATCGTAATGAATGTAGCTATTGTTAATCTATTACGCATCGGAATTATATCAAAAACAGATAAAAAATTGGGAAAACTTTCTTTTTTTAAATAACATTTGTGAACACACACTATCAATTAATGTTTCAGTATTGAAAAGTAAAATCACAATGAATTACTGTTGACGCGATTGAACAGTTTGTATAGATAGACTTGAGAAATAACCATATTATATATGTAGAACAGAATCAAACAGATAATGTATTTCTGGTGTGCAGGAAAGTAACAAGCAGATGACCACCAGTGACGGCAACAAGTAGGTTAAGGCATAGCAGGCTGCTAGTACATTTCGAATCCAGGTAAGAAAGCAATCTTGCCACATGCTTACAAAGGTAACTTCCATTCTCAACTACAACAATAAATTTACTTACGTAATTCCAGGACAGCCGACTTTCCTTCGCTCGCAAGCCATTCTTTTGGGTTACTAGTTTAATTTCCAATCCCTATCTGACATAATGAATGATTTTTACACAGTAAAATATGCCAGCATCGAAACGAATACGAATAATCACGTCGCATAAATACGTACGATTATTTCGATTAATAATATTACCGTATAGGAACACTGAATCCAAAAACCTTTTCGAATCACTTCTTTTCTAAACGGGCCGTTAACGAATCGCAGATGTTTACCGTCTTCATTTCGATTCATGGTTATGTAGATTATTGTCTTATTATATTGAATATGTGACTTATAATCTTCTTAAAATGACCTATCAATCATTAGTTAACGTTTTCATTTAGTCCTCCAAAATAATTACGATGTTTTCAACAAGCGTGAGAACGTTTCTTCGGTTTTGGGAATGTAGTGAAAAAATTTCGTATACGAGTGCAACTGCTAACCTTCACTTCGGGACAGTGTTTACAAACAAACGGTTTGATTGCTCGCGTCGCACTCAGGGCGCGCTTTATTTGCCTATATTATAGGTCCGTCTTTTGTAACGCTTCTTTGCTACATCGTCGTGACAGTAGCGACACGGGCACATCTCTGCTCAGCTTTAATTTTAAAAAGATAATGTTACATCTAGGACAGAACAATTCGTGCTTTTCTCCCAAATATTCGTTCTGGTTGGGAATCAAACCCTCGGTCCAGCGGTCAGATTTACCTTCTGAGCATTAGACCGACGCGCCAGTTTCGTCGTGGAGCAATGATACGGTTACGGATCGCAAGTACTTACGAGTAATTTGTAACTAAAGTTAAGCAATACCGGTTGGGATCGGCACTGACTGACGATTTCACCAGCTCTTATGTGCTTCGGAGGGCACCGACGTGAAGCGTTCACAGCCACTTAAATAACAATAGGTCTGCCTCACCACGGGCCTTGTGTTGAACAATTGAAAGGGTTTCAGCCGTAATCATAATCGTACTAAAATGCACTTAGATAGGTTAAGTAGTTTCATTATTGAGTTGCTAGTTACATAAATTCTCCTCTTGAAAAGTTACGTTGGAGGCTATACCGTAGCAAACTGAACGTAAACAGTTGTGTAACGTAGAAAGTTCGGTCGGCGTCTTGTGTACACGGCCACGCTACGTAGATCAAGGAACTGACTGGGTTACTTGCGACGTTTCCAGTTACGCCGCTTAAGTTAGTTACTCTTGTTCCTAATGTTGCTTGCATTACATGCATGTCATAATAGATAAGTCTTTTAAAACAAGAGTGAATAGGCACTTTCTAGGCAAGCGTGCTCCATCCTAGACTGCACCTCACTTGCCATCG
>DWGJ01000698.1:0-26304 GCA_018246895.1 Aspitha aspitha aspitha | reverse complement strand
ATGAAAATGTGTTTTGATAAGTAATTTAAAACTATCATTGTATTGCATCTAAAAATATTATTAGTAAAATATAGTAAAACCAATATATTTTCTTTTCACAATGTCAATAACATTAATTTGATTTAGTTACCTTTAATACCCACGGTCGTCATTTGACTACCAAAGATATTATCAAGTTTATCTCCACAAGTAAGTAAAGAAAATTTTTTCTGGCAATTTTTGCTTCATTTTAATGATTAAATAAAGTAATTTCAGCAAAAAAAATTGAAAAAAAAAATCTGGTCCTTAATGGGTTAATGATATTAATAGAATTCCACTTTTACAACAGTACGCCTTAGTTTTCAATCAAGTATAACAGACGGCCATTGGCAAAAGAATAAAATCACAGTATCCCAAGAAAACTGATCTCTTCAGATTGACTTAGAGACTTGTTCTACTATAGCTGATCACCAAACATATGACTACTATGTATGTTTAGCTGTACAGAGAGACTTTTATACGGACGTAACAGACACAAAATATTCAATGAGAAGTCAGCCACTGTTGTTATTACCTCTTACAGAGAATACATTTTGTGTTACCAATGTTTTTCTACTACACACGAGCCCAAAAGACACTTATTTAACTACTCCGACTATTGTTCCAATCATATTAATATCAACTCAAGACGAGCCTACGATTTAAGAAAATCGTTTGACGTTTATCCGTGTTTGGTGGGACAAGGAATTTTTCAAGAAGAATTTTTATTTAAAGAATCGCCCCAAGCTCGGAGTGTCGGAGAAATGATGTAGCAGAATAAAGTACTGCAGGAAATGAGGAGAATCTTTCTGTACGGCGCCTAGTTATACAATGGTTGCTTCGAAACATTCAATTTCCAATATTAACGCGTCATAATTTGCGACATTATTATAAGTTACTTTTGTTATGTACTGTAACAAGTTACAGTTGCTTGCAAGGATTTGAAATATTATTTAAACCACTAAGCACTTAGTGCTTATAGTGCTTACTATATATCACTGCTCGAGTACTTTATGATGGAGAATTGAGCAATGATACTAGTACCATCGTTCTTAAAGATCAAATCATAATTCTCAATTACTTAACCACTATAATTTCAGCATAGTGGGTACTGATTGGATGAGATACTCTCCTTTAAGTAATCTTGATCGGCTAATTGGCGTAGGTATATGGGTAACTGTATTATCTACGTCAATAATATGGGTTATATGAATATTGTACGCCATCCATGTTTGGTTAATATACTTGTTTTTGTTTGTCTGCAACGTTATTTTATGTTTCATTTCTCTCAACGCGTTATCTTATGTAATCGTACTATTAACCATATTACGATTGCAAATACGATCATAATATTATTGTGAAACTGTAATATATGTAAATCGTTAGGTACTATTTTATTTATACTATTACTTGATTTATCAGCTAATTAAATGATTTAGTTTTTAATTGAAATTTATTATTTAAAACTTATGATAAGAACATAAGTACTTATTAAAATATATCAACTGTGCATATAAAACACTAACTGTATATATTATATGTTAATAATAGATATGTTAAAACTTGAATATAATTTCTATTGTAATGAATAAAGATTATCCTATTTCATTTATGTGTTACGTTTTGTAATAAAAACTTTTACTTTACAAATCTTTAAAGATCATGCTAACATTATAACATGTTCGGTAATCATGGGAACGACTTAGCAAACTTCCTCAAGCGTCAGCGTGTAATTCGAAAGGTTACTTGCAAAAATATACGATCGATATGCGATTTCATAACATCGGAGTAATGAACCCGGTTGAGCGTGAAGGAAATTTACTTTATATATTCTGTATCGAAATGTTGACGACCAATCTATTTGTTTCGTTACAAATAGGTATTTGTGCTAAAATACTGGGTATACGTAAGTTTGAATAATAAATTAATTTAATAAAGGTGCAGCATGGCTGATATATCTTTTTTACACCAATTTGTTAAGAAATTGTGTAAATATGTAAGTCGGTAAATGTTAATGGGAATAAAAATTAATCACCGAGTTATTATATGAATTAAAAAAAAAACAGACATGAGGATACAATAAGAAAAAGGTTCCTTTACAAATGTCTCTCGCTACCAATAAAGAATAAAATACACCACAAATTATACTAGGTGGAATAAATAACACTATTAACGTTAGCTCCTATTATTCAGTCGATTCGATAAATTGAATTCCATTCAATTTCAAAGCTATGACTCTTCCTTTACTTTGCCCGCAGACAAATCACCTCATTAATTCAGTGGCACGGGTCGCACAACATCGTTGCTCGTTGCAGACCCTAAAAAAATGACGCTCCCAAAGATATTGCTTGCCACGACCCTGTACCTTTAAATTTGCGGGAAATTGTTTTTCTGATTACATTCACCCAGCTTAACCGTATACGAACTGCGGCCTATTTTTTTACATAGACTGATTTATAATGGACTGATATGGTAGCGAATATCTAGTGAACGAGTCGTGTTAAACTATTGAACCGAAACTAGTAGTATTAACCCGGATAGTCAATCGTTGATGGAATTTGATGGAATAGATATCGCAATACGCTTACGATCCGTATCATAACCGTAAACAGCAGGTGTTAATATTGTGAGTATCTTTGCTGCTATTTAGGTATCAGTCGTAGCGTTTCTTTAATTTTATCATTTATTTCAGAATTATGATTTTTAACATTAATATTTAAGTATTATTTCATAAAAGCCATCAACTTTGACATTTCCGTTGTCCAAGGTGTGTTCGGAACAGTTGCCGAAACAAAATACGTACAAGATGGAACGCAAGTTAAGGCGATTTAAAAAGATTGCCCCAAACGTTATACCCCCTGAGTAGGTATAACAATTTCTATTACACGGCTTCTGTACCAGCGAGAAAAATAACGTAGTCGACATCAAAAGCTATCGAGTTCTCAGCGCAATCCAATAACAATAAAAACTGCCATAAAACGTGTATTATTTATAGTCGACAGACGACCGCGTACTCAACTCGAAAGAATAATGGCTCTGGAAAATGTAACAGCCACCGCTAATCTAATAGGTTGGACAGATTTATGTAAAAAAAGAAATATGTTTGTGGTTCAAACGGGACACAACTGATTATTATTACGTAAATTGCAAATGAATAACATAAATATTTAAGCTTTAAAAAACTGAAAAGATTATTCACAATTTGCAATCTAATTTGGACTTGTAAACAGAACGTTAGCAATTAAGTGTTTGTGTAATTAACAGTTAAACCACAATCCAATCAAGCAATCAATTTGTCAATCAATCATTTGTGTGTTACGTATAACAGAATGTTTCAATCAAACAATAATAATACTCTTATTATTTTGTCTATCTGTCTTTTCTGTTTATTCAGCGACTTTCACTTTATGATAATCAAACTTATAAAGGTACAAATAGAATATATTACATATCGAAATTTTTAGGGTTTCTGTGTTAGTACACAAACGCTTACATATATTTGAAATTGAGGTTATATATTATAACACACTAAAAAGAGTATTCCAGACGGTGGAATCGTGTTACAATTTATGTATATTTATAAGCAACCGTCACTTAACTCTTAACGCGAAAAGGATTTCATACTTATCTTTTGGTGAGTAGAAATTGTTTAATCATTATTTTAAGTCTACGCGTCTAACATATGTCACTCACAATAGCGCACACGTGAATAAGAAAACATGAAGGAAACCACAAAAGTTCCCAAAGAATTACACAGAAAAACACTTATAAATTCCCGAATGGTAATAAAGCAACCATTATCTACTTACGCGATATGATTTTCGAGTTGCCTCGCAACTTTTTCCTGTGAAGAGCATCGAAGCTCACATTTTCCTGGAATCTCTTCACTCTACATAATTCAAGGTTTGTTTAACGTTCAAAGTATACGCATCGATCTTTTGGGCCCCCAGATGATAAGGGTTGATTTTAGTCAATAGGTATCATATTTAACAAGGACACAATTTTCTTTTTTCTTCTTAACATTTCTATTTTGAATATACTATAGTTCGTAACTTCTACTATTGACTGGTCTTTTAGTCGGGTGTAATATCGTATGTATACAAAAATGTATATTTATTCTACAAAATTTTTCTAATTTAGAAGCCGGTAGCCTTGTGTGGAATTGTCCCAATTACTATTATTCTATCCTTACATACCTGATATGCTTCTTCTACATTCATCACTCCCTCCATACGTTAAACGAAATAGCTACTTATTGGTAAAAGCATACTAGGTGTAACCCTACACTAAATATTGAGGGTGCCGCCGTGTCGCCTTTTAGTGACGCGTGTAGGCACGCATGATATCACGATCTATAAATAAAAAGTCGTAAAGCATAAAGGCTTTTAACAGTAAATTGAGATTGACAAATGACGGGCGCCAAGGAAAAGATTTATCGCCGAAAATGTGGGAATAAAACGTTTCACCGGTAAGAAAACACACGCAAATATTAAGCTGCGTACACACGGGTGTCGACGTCCGCTGACAGTACGAGTGGAAGACATTTAAGCGCTTTCTAAGAAATACATTTATCGCAATTTATATTTTTTCACATCAAACATCTTGTGACGGGTTTCCTTTTGTTGCTTGAATTCCATAAATAAACAAGATTAGATGCTGCGAAATTATTTACAATTTATTACACCATCACGCTAAGTCAGGTTAGGCAGAAACCACCTATCGCCAAATTGTAAATTCATCAGCCTGTACACACCGGTTGTATTTTAATGCATTATTAAATTTAGTTGCTGCATTTGCCACAAAGCACCAAAATCAGGTGTAGGTATTTGCAAAACTGAACACTTATTCCAATTCGAATATTTGAATGATGATCATGGATATTTATTTTGTAATATGGTAGGGTTAACGCTACAAGAAAGTAATTAGAAATGGATTTAGGTATTTTATTAGCTTTTTGGTTGTCATAATGATGAGACATTAGGCCGCAGTCTACCTACCATGCTAGTCCAGTGCGGATGGCACACATCTCAGAAACATTATAAATTTTACAACATCTTTCATCGTTATAACAAGTGATATTCAAATTTTGAGTTATATAATGAACATGACAATTCAGAGGTGACAACCCGGATTCGGACCCAGGCCCTCCGAGCGGCACAGTCATTTATAATCCAGTGCGCTATCACTGTTCAGAAAACCGTTAAAAATATTCTAAACTTCACTTGTCTGAAGAACGTAATACGAAGTTGGGAGCAAAAAGCAAACACCGTTTTAATTACACAGAGAACAAATTCATACAGTTGTTATGGAAACAGAACAAGTGTGGAGATCTAACAACGACGCCGGGGAAATCATGACTAGTGCGGGTATTCGGAAGTTTTATCGCGGACCATTTGTGTCGTTCGTGCTCCGACGTGAATGTTTTAACTGACTTTTTCCACGTATTCGTGATTTTTACGTAATAGAAAGACCATATACCGACGGTTTAGACATATAAAAAGAATGAACCTTGAAATAATGACAAAACAGGTATACAATATGGGTGTATCTTGCCTAACAAAACTTTCCTAAATCGAACGAACCGAGAAGATATTGACTGACTAGCAGTTCATGAAATAGTATTATATCATTTATACAGAAATTTCTATGTATTCCTTACGGTAGATAATTGTCTGTTATTGATATCAGCTACAACATCGTTAATAGATGCAGATATATGTATATCAGCTGCAATTGGTCTTTTTCATTCTAAAAGTAAAAATATTATAAAATGTTTATCTAGTTAATTGTAATTGAAGGTAAATTCTGTTTTACTATATGGAGAAACATCAATTCTCTACTATATATGTATAATTACAAATACCCAAAATTTTTAAGCAGCGAAATTAATTGAATAATTCTATCGTATCGTAAGACGTGGTGAAAGAAACGCAAACACGAAACGATATCACAAACAATAAAATAAATATCACGAAAATAACGCTTCTTTTTTCAAAATAGAAGAATATTCAACAATATCTCCTCAGTGTGATGACTGTGCGTGTCGTCGGACGTTTGATTGATGGATGTTGCGCCTTCAGCGGAATTGTGTAGCGATAAGTCGACAATCCACACGTTGTAACAACGCAAAACACAATAGAATTATACTTTTTGTTGGAATCACGCCTCAGTGAAGCGATGGGAAATGTGCGAGTTTTTAATATTTATAGAAATTCGACTGACCTCTTGGTCGAATGGTTAGAGACCCTGACTGCAAAACCGGAGATCGTGGGTTCGATTCAGGCATTAAATTGCCTAATTTGGGATCAGACAGCCGTGCGTGGAATTGTCCCCAGTTATTTATTTATTTATTATAGAAGTTTTAAAACGGCACACTTCAACTGTATCCATTAAACGTGTTGCGTATTCATGTTGCTGGAGGTCTGATTGATGATTGTTTTGAACTAAAAGATTATATGGTTATTTTATACTTAAAAAATACTGAAATGCGTCAAATCAAATTAAGCGACAGTTTGCGTGCTTTTGTTTTTATGTTATGTTTATGTTTTTTTTGGAATTTCATCAACAAGACAGTCGTATAGAGTAGATGTGTGTACACACACAAATCGACTATAACTCGTAACCAACTAATAAGTTTAACATAAATAACTCGCTTTTATGCAACCCAACACGAGACTAATAGGATTAACTGGAGCATTATGAGTCCATTAAGGAAAACACCTCGATAAATTTGTACCAGTGAAAGAATCGCCCGTATAGCTCAGTTCCACCGCAGACGAGCAACATTAAGCGAGTAAACAGAATCGCATTTAATTGCCTTGTATTCGTAACTTAGGCACAGTTGGGAATCGAACCTACGATCTCTCGGCCACTACCCTTTCGACGAACTGACAAGTAGATTCAATCATTGCTGTATATAGAAACTTGCGACGTTAACGGAAATCGTACCACTACTACTACTACTACTACTACTACTACTACTACTACTACTACTACTACTACTACTGCTTGTAGGAACAATGTGATAAAAACTGAAATCCGTGTGGTAATCTACCTTTATTTACAACCTTGAAAATACTCTCTTAAAAACCTAATTCTGCGAAACCTGAATTTAATTAAAATGGCTTACGTTACTTACCAAAACATTTTACATTTCTTTGCTTTCGCAAAATAATGAAATAACATATTCAAAAAATTTATATAAGACAGTTTTTGCATTTCATTTTTAAATATAGCTGCTGTTTTATTATCTATTTTGATAAGATTGTGTCGTTTTTCTCTTTTTGTATCTTATGCGGGAATTAATGCGCACACAAAAGTATTTTCTTTGTTTCTCACACCTATGATTGTTTCACTGTTCACTAGTCTCAGATGCAATTGAATATCGGGAGCATATTCCACCAAACGATCAATGCAATATTAGTAAATGGTATTCATATTGACCGTGACCATAACTTAAAGCCGCTAATCTATACTAATATTATAAAGCGGAAGAGTTTGTTTGTTTAATTGCTTCTTTGTTTGTTTGTTTGTTTGGTTGAACGCGCTAATCTCAAACACTACCGATTCGAGTTGTTAAATTACTTTTGTGTCGGATAGTCCATCTATCGAGGAAGGCTATAGGCTATATAACATCACGCTATGACTAATAGGAGTGGAGCAGCAATAACTAATAAAGCCGCTTCGCATGTATTTATTCGCTCGCAGTGACGATTGTCGGTAACGCTGTTAGCCGCTCGCGTTTCGTCCGATGTTTTCGAGCAAATCTTATATGATTAGGATGAACCCAAATAATTTATTAAGTTGAATGTATTGCGCAGTCAGCTGAGACGGATAAGAGTGCTTAGCGGCTTCTGTTGATGGAGGGTAAAGAAATGGGGTAGCGGTGATAGGAATAAGATATAAGGAACTCGACTAGATTAGCCGACAAACCTCACCCTAACTTAAGTTAGGCTTCGTAGGAAACGTTTCCATCAATTGGCGACTTTAAGCTTTGTTAGTTTGAGTTATTTAGGCACCCTTTTATTATTCATAATACGTACTACCTAAAGACTTTTATTCGTACATTTATTTACCTCTTATTGTTCTTTATTATTGTAAATTGATAGCCCGCAATCGTTCTGAGCTTGAGTGATCTTGTATTTATTTATGTGTGTTGAAAGCAATACTCTGAAACAAACATATCTATGCCTATCATTATACCTTATGGAAGTGTTATCGAAATAATGACATACTTAAACTAACATTTCTGTTAACCTCGTGAAAACGCAAGTCAGCGTTTTTTGTCCTTGTGTCTGTTTGTATGGCGATGGATTTGTTCCCTCAATTTAATTTTTATTGTCGACAAAACTTATATAGATGGATAAATGTTACGAATGCGCGTTAAAATATCCCTCAGTATTTTAGTTATAGTTCTAAACTAATAAAACGAGACGTGGTTAAACCTAAAAGGTTACATGAAACTATCCAGGACTTTAGTACGATTATTTTACGGGGAAGTTTCGAATGCTAAATAGGTAGTTAAACGTAAATACTAGCGCTACTGTGTACTGTGTATTTAGCAACTGGATAACAATGTCGTTTAGGATTTAACATGTCTGTACCTTTTCCAATTAGATGTAAGTGTATTAAGCAGTGATAGGTTAAGAAAATAGTCGAATTCTGATAGTACGAAAACATGAGTTATCTATTTCACTTCCGTACAATCTGTAGAATAGCCGTACAAGCTTTATACTTTTACCATTGTGACCAAAACAGTAAAAAGCATTTATTGCTTAAGTGAGAAAGTATACGTATTTTTTCTTCATTACATCAACTTACAATACGCGTAATCGCGTTTTGTAATTTTCCAAGATTATCGCTCAGTTTTTTCCCTTTTGATCATTTATTCATATCTTCAAAACCTCTACAATGTTTTTATAAGAACACACATACATAGTTTCGGGGCTGTTTGTCAACTTTTGTCTTTATTTCCTCTGATCTCTTTCTTATATTGTAACATGTATTTTTTTTATTTTGTTTTCATTAGACATTTCACAACCTATTAAAATAAGCTGAAATATAAACGTACTTTAATTTTATAGACTGTGTTCAAATATAAAAACATCCCCAACTCCAAATGCCTCAATTCTCACCAAGTCTATTTTCTAAGCGCATCACTGGAATATCAATAAAGCGGGGACATATTGTGCCTAACCCTGCGTTTTGGGTAAACTCACATAATAAAGTATACGTTTACGATGTCGTATAAACGATGCCTACGATTTCAGGCTTATTAAGTAGAAAGCTCGGGAACATAAACATATGAATAAAATAATTCTGGCGTCAATAAAATACGGAATTACCGGATAAACATTTTGCTGATTTATCAAGCAAATTGTTTATGTACGCTCTTGTTACGAATATGGTACTGGTATAGTATGCAATATTTGTTAATTGAATATCCGAAGCACTGATATTTTTGTGAAAACTTTCATCCAACAGTCACTCGTCTAAGTGTCTGCAGCATCTGTTGTTACTTGACTTTAAGTACCTAAAGATCCTTTGTAATTACGAGATGTATTTGTGATCATTCGAGAACAATGTTGTTTGGTGAACTTATTTACAATTTCATAGGTGGTTAGGTTAATAAAACGTATTTCAAAGAAATCGTTAATAACCGTCAGAAACATTTAACTTTTCTTCAGAAATACGGGTATATTTAAGGAATTTATCTCAAAGAGAAATCCGGTCGCATTTTGACCGGTCAAAAGCTCCTTAAATCGGTTATTGGGCGCGTCTTGATAATCTTTGTAAGGGACAGTGAAAAGGTCCTACATAATAGAAACTTTCCGCAAACGATGTAACTTTTCGTACTTTCCAAAGGCTTCAATATTTGTATTTTACGGTATAAATCATTCTAAAATTATTTTCGTTTATTCGAAAGGACATTCACTTAGTTAATTTGAGAATGGTGTTCTGCAACTACTATATCAGAAGACTATTTACATAATAACAATAAAAAAATAAACAAAATAGACTGCCTCCAGTGTGTAAAATAATTGGGATTATAATCAAATTAATGCACAACTTTGCGAATAATTAAATTGTGCGTCAACTAAAATTGTACTCAATCACGCGTTTCATTATACGCTCGTCATTATGACACACATGTCCAATATTACTTGAACGTATTCTGAGTTAGGGTGCGTTATCACCAGGGATGTGCGAGGATGCGTACCGAGGAATGTGTTTGTTAAGAACTAACAGGAGAGAATCCTCGCTCCGCTACGCAAGCGTACTAAGCTAAGCGAGGCTAGGTAAATGAAGGGATCCTATTAGTTCTTAACAAACAGATTCCTCGCTACGCATCTTCGCTCATCCCTGGTGGACACGCACCCTTATTCTCTATGACACTAATTCGGATTTATCAGCAAAGTCATTTTCTAATCTATCAATCCTTAAGACTCTTTTAACCTTGCTATAGAACCTTGTACCCTTTTTGCTTGTTAATAGTTACCGTCTCCCTTTAATGCAATGTTCACTTTGGGTCGATTTAAACAACAGCTAGATTGATCACACTATATATTTTTCGCAACATAGATACAGAAGCAGTAGTGCAGTATGGATCAAGTTTGCTTTATTGCGCTACATATATGTATATATAAACGCGTAAGTCGGAAACTATAATTGTACTTAGGAGCCACCCATCTCTCTTCCTAAACCCACTGCCACGTAAAACTCTCACGATAAATCCAGCCACCCTAAATAAACCGCAACGCCACTTATTACTATATAAATCTATATATTTTTTTAACAATTTATATACAAATCGCATATGAAACGTTTAAATTATGAAGTACAATTTTATTTTAATTTTGATGTTGTGATAGTGTTAAACTCATGAATATTGACCAGGAGTAAATCTGAAGGTTAGGAATCAAGGTAAAGAAGGTCATGAAGAGGACTTTGTGGCAAAGATTGAAAAATAAAGCTGCATTGCAATGTTAAGGAATTATGATTTGAAAACAACTCCGTATGTGCAGAAGGATAAAGAAGAAGGATGGATGACAGTTGCAGTGTTTTAGCTAAACTAATTGAAATGTATCTAGTTCTTAGAGTATTGGAATTGTGTGGTCCAACGAAAGTGATTTAAGTGAAGAAAGTATTCCTATTAACAATGATACAATTCACAAACCACAAGTCCTGGCTCAGAATTTCAACGTAACTGATTCAACGCTTAAATACATGTATTCTATGGGCAGTTTTGTTTCGACTGAATTAAAGAAAAAAAAAACAAATACCCAGTAAACGATAGTATCTTCATCTGAAGGGGTCCCAGAGGACATCTTTATAAGTAAACTATGCCGTGCATGTTACTTCGTTTGCGAAGAAAAAAGACTAAAATGGTGTTTTTTTGGCTATGTTTCTCATAAATATGTGGTTATGTTATTATGATCTATGTATGCTTTTCATAAACAAAAATGCTTATTTATTATTATGCTAAATAAATTAATGAAAATTTCTGTTTCTTTTCAACGAAAATCCGGTCTAAATGAGAACTGTAAAATATTTTATCAAATCCTCGTATCGAAATATTCGATTATGTATAAATAATGGCATGATTGATTTCCAAGTCTTGTGTCATTTCTTTGTAGAATCTCATTATTGTTAACTAAATAACTAAAACAACGGTCAATGTACACTACGATATCCTAATAGGGGATGAAATAAATGTGCCGGCAAGTAGGTAAACAGAGAAGGCGACCGTAAAGCTACCCCTTATACAATAATAAAGACGTTTCCATGTTCAACGTACCTTCGAGTTTTTTGACGTTTCTTTTTGAAAAACTTCACTGAAGCCGAAGTGTTCTAGAAATTACTCAAAGACTCAATATACTCGTAGTTTTATAATAACGAAAATTCTACGAATCTACGCATATTTTACTTTATTAAATGAAATTTACAACCACAGTGTTGTTTTCGCGCACTAGCTACATATTTGGTTATCTTTTGAATATTTACTAGATCCAAAGTGAGTCGTATTACTTAAAAAAATACTATATTTATGTAAAACAATGTTTTACTTTCTACAATGTATGTAACACATAGACAAACCAATCAGCTGTTATTAAATAGTCAGGGTCAGTGAGCCAATAAAACAAGTTGTTGTTTTTCCTTCAGTAACCGCATGTCATAGTATTCTCATAACATTTAATAATCCTATTGTTATAGACAAAAATTCATTTCCGCTGTTCTACACAAAAAGAAAGATCCCTAAGCTGAGTCGGTTTGCGGTCCTTGAATTCTCTTGAAAACCTCTCAGTACCAGCTAAAGAACCGGCTTCACGCGACACTTCATTCAGAATATCGGGGTGGGATTTTTAGATTGTCACTTACGACCCTTTTTATTGGTTTGGTTGGTATAGGTATACATATACATGTATGTATACATTGCTGTTCGGGTTAAACATCTCTTACAATAGAATTAAAATTAAATTAACACCACCTAGGCTTATTATTTTTCCAAGACTTGACGCTAATTATATAAAAACTACCACTTAAACAGAGTTCAAACATCACTGCGATGACCTGCGCTAGTTTTTGTAAGAGGAGAAATTAAATAACGCTCCTAATTTTCAATGGCATTATATAAAATAATTATTCCAATCTTAGACAGATTTGAATGAAGCTTTATTTTAATTTATTTAATGGTTAACATTTTTATTATACACTTCTAAGTGCTAACTTTTATGGCAATCACAATATACATTTTTAATTCAATCCGATTATCATGACAAAGTGTGAGGCTAGAACTTAATTTACTAACGTCCACACGCGACCCTAACTGCCGCTGGGTATTTATGTGAGACTGTAAATGAATTAGACAGAAACTCAGTTACAATGCACGGTTGAACGTTGACAAGTCATTGCGGTTGAAATAAGCACGTAAATTTACAACCTACCGTCTCTTCCTTAATCTAATATATTTCTTTTGCTCAGAAGTTTTAATTAAGCGTTGTCACATCGCACTCAAGGGTCGAGCCCTTGCCGAAGCATCTTGTAAAAACAGCAATATTATTTCGGCACACTGGATCCTAATATTCATTACTTCATTAGCTATTATTATGTTGAATGTAATTTATATTTGGAAATTGATTTCATAGTAAATTAATAGATTGTCCACGAGGCCTACATAAGGAAAAATAATTAAAGCAGCCGTTCAAAATGTACCAATTTTGATTATAATACAGTTATTTTTTATTCAAAAGTGCTTTGAAGGAGAATGCTAGGCCCTCTTATATGTCATTACGATATAGGAGTTACTATTCAGGACTGTACAACTAAAATTATACATTTTCATATTTCCCATTGACTATCTCTTTGTAGAAGACTGGAACTTCAAACAAATCCAGACAGTTTGACTAAAGTGAAAAAAGAATAAAACTGCTTACCGAAAAGGTTGAGAGTGATGCAAGATGTGCAATAGAGCGCGATTTGCAGAAGAAAAGTCATTTTGATCATTTTGTTCTCCTTTCTTTTACATAGCCACTTCAACAACACATTCTATTTCACTTCCACTAAATTGTTTTACACTAAATTCATTCATACTAACACTACATAATATTTCTATTGGAAGTCGTTGCGTCAGGAGCTGTTCATTATCTCCTATCACGATGTTTTCTATATTCACATCAGTCACGTCATCGTCAATTGTTATATCTTCTTCCAATTTTTCGCCCCAAAATTTTGTCAATTTTTGTTAAGTTTTCTTTTCTTGAAGGACTTTTCACAAATCTTTTTAAGCTCGGCGCCATGTTGCCCAAATCCGAGCTCAAATAGGAGCACCGTTCGCTTCACACCGCATCAAGTTTCCTGAAACAAAGTGGGGTAATATTGTAAAGCAAAGAATTTGAATACCGTTTGTATCAAGGATACGAGGGAATGAGATTTTGGACGCTCTCCAAATTCTTGGGAATACTGATATGGCCACTTTTGATGTAGTGTCACTATCGCTTGCAGTAACATAAAAAATAGCAATAACATATTCTGTTTAATAAGAGAACGGAGTTTTCCGTGTATGCACATACCAATATTTTTCCTTTTAATATACTCATTTGAACTTGATTCATTGATTCAAGAATCGTGTGGGATATCCAAATAGGTTAGTTGATATGGTTCATCTGAAGTATCATGTGATGGATTAAACGTAAAAGAACTGAAATTATTAAAATAATCACACATTAATAGACCAGAATTAAAAGGAGCAGAGATAAGAGGTTCAATCTCTAAGAAACATAAAACCGATGTGTCCCGACCAAGTTACAAAGCCATGACTTATACGTATCATGTGACAATACCGTCTCTGCAACGGACATCTAATATAATGATAATAACACTCAAGCACGAATTATTATGTATAACAACAGAACAGTAACACAACGTTGGTATAGGGCGAACCTGCTTGTTTTGTATTTGCGCAGGTGTCCGCTTGTAAATGTCTGAGCTTTCACAGTGACTCATGAAACTCGTTATAAAGTTTAGCTACTTCAGCAAATTTGAGTACATTACAGACGTCAAGATTTTTGTTGAGAGTTTAAACATCCGTCGTGAATTTTAATATCTGATGCCGTAAAGTTTCGTTAACATTCTTAGCGTGACTTCGGCTTTGTAATGCGGCCTATGAAGTTCTCATTTCGTTGACACGTATTATTTTATTTAATACTTTTATTTCAGTAACAGTACTAAATATGTGTGAAGTTGATCAATTACATATTTCACATTTATCCTGTTTATACGAGTATAAAAGGATTTTCAACATTTTTCACACATCGTATTTGACACGTTTTATGTATATTCAACCTTCATATATTTTGTTATCTGTTTTATTTTATTGTTTTTCAACACCATTCTTAATTGAATTATGATCGATGTAATTACGAGTATATATTAAATTCACTGTAAGAACAGCAAATTGTTTTATATCGGACTCATGTTCTAAGAAAATTCTCATATATAATACAGAGTGAATCTATTATGAGGAATAGTTTTATAAACAATTATTCTCGTATCTCAATAAAAAACCTTAAACGACTGAGGTCAGTCGTTTAGGGTTCCAAAAAAAACAGACTGTAATAAACAATTTCAACGGAGTGCTATAACCTTAGTTTAGTGCGAAGCTCCTTGTTTTGTATTTAAGCAGGCTTCCGCTCGTTTGTAACAGTCGAGGCTTTCACGGTGACTCATGGAACTCGTTATAAAGTTGGGCCACTTCAGCGAAATTGAGTCGGTTACAGACGTAAAGGTTTTTATTAAAAGTTTTATCGCCCGCCCAGTTGACACAAGCTGCTCAGTGGATTTTAATATCTGTATGTTAATTGTATTTCAATTTCTCTTGACCGAAATGAAGTCTTTCAAAATCAAACCACCTTCACTTAGATTCCATGATTCCAGCTCGAGGTTTGAAATAAGAATGATAAGAATTTTGCATTACGTATTTATGTAGTGCTTCCATCTTTTATCGAAAATCGAAAACATTTATGCAGCAGCATTCAATGTTCAAAAGCAAAAAGATATAAATGTAAAACGCTTTTGCAGCGTTTCTTGAATTCTTTTTGTATACTTAAGTCAATTAGGAAACATAGCTGTAGATGTAGATCATTAGAAAGTTGAGTAGATTGAAGCACACTTAGTACTTTTTTTTTATCATTTTTTTTTCAATTCAACACCAAGTTTTCTTTTTATCGGTCTGAATGAGGGTATCTTTAAAACTTTCAGTTGAACACAAATGATATAAAAATATTGATTAGTTAAATTACTGAAGTTTCGTAGTTGCTTCTAACTTTGCATTCTACAACAGCTGCAATTTATTACTTTAAAAAGTTTTCCAATATAGGTAGTACAATCTATTATGCGGCAAGCTCAGTCATAAATACGTTTTAATTATATTTTGATGAAATCGTCCAGTCAGTTTAGGATCCAGTATATCAAGGATTTTAAATCTGTCTTTGGATTTTAAAACTCCTATTTCAATGACAAAGGTCAATACCACGTCAGCTACGTTGGTCAACTGTGGGTCAGCAAACCTCGCACACTTCTGATCATCAGTACATAGTACATATAAAACAAAGTCGCTTTCTCAGTCTCTATATCCCTATGTATGCTTAAAACTTTAAAACTACGCAACGGATTTTGACACGGTTTTTTTTAATAGATAATGATTGACGAGGAAGGTTTATATGTAAAATAATAATGGTATAGGGAAAGGAAAATTGTTTTACTCCAAATTTAACGCGTGTGGGTCACGGGCAGTAATGAACAAATCAAAACTGCTGGATCGATTTTAGTAATTTTTTTCAGTGACTGACATAGGCTATATATTTTATACGCGTGCGAAGGCGGGGCGGGTCGCTAGTACTCGTATCATTAGCTAACTGTGAGCCGTAAGTTTTCTCCGTCTCTTTCTATTCTGTATGCACATTGAGTTTGATAAATTGTAACAAACACCACAAAATAGTTTTGTCATATATGTATTTGTGATGTTTATATGTATACATATTTCCTCACGATTTCTTTCTTCACCAATATATAGCCTGACTCCCTCACCACCAGGTGGAACCCAAAATCTAAGCCATTAGACTGAGTTTTATAACTTTTATCTGTTAATCCAACAATATTAAAGAAATTCTGGTTAACGATTTTCGTGCTAGTAAAACTTTTATAATACATACGAGTAGAAGTAGCAAATTATGTCGGTTAAAGTTTCTGATGTTATAGAGTTAGCAAATTATGTTACTTCAAGTTTTTTATTACTTAGAAGTAACAAATTATGTTGGTTAAAGTTTTTTATTACACGGAAGTATCAAATTATGTTGGTAAAAGTTGTTTTAATTCAAGGAAGTAGCAAATAACGTAGGCTAATCTTTTTTTTATATGGAAACTGCTATCATTCTGGTGATCTTCTGCTAATTTTGAAATACAGGATGATGTAAAAGAGACCAGTTGTTAACCCGCATTACTGGCCGCAGGTAATACTGGCGTTATGTCTGTCAATTAATGTTTCGTAACAACAAAACAGATGTCATTAACAGACTGTGGAATATATATTGTGAAACAAAGGGAAATCAGTCCGTTATAATATCAACAAAGGTGCTCATTAATACGAGACTCGTTACGTTGACAATTATTCTGTCGCCGCTATCACCTAGGAGCCTACAACCTATTTTTCGCGCTTTTAATTAAGAGTACATTAATAATAATAATTGAGACCATTGACACGGCTTATTGATTCCAAAGTAGACAATCGAATGCCTGTATTCTGGTAACTGGCCAGTTCATAATAATACAGATTATATAGGTACAATAAAAGGGTGAAAAAATCAGACATGTGCGTTACACTGGCAGTTACCGGAATTCCTACTCAAATATAAAAGGCCTTTATCTCGAAAAGGCAGACGGTAATTGTACGAAATTCATTTTGAATAGAAATTTGCATTGATTGAGAATATTTAACAGAAAGGGAAATACACGAGAGGCTGCGTACGGCTGGTTCCAATTCCGCATGTAAACATTACAATTATTATTAGGGGAATACGATGGGCCCCGGCAAATGTTTTTAGGTGGCGGAAATTGAAATTGCCTTTTCCGTTCTATAACATAGTTCTAATTAACACGTTTGAATAATAAATAAATTACTTTAATATAATATCAAGAATCGACTTCACACGACCGTCCGATTCCAAAATAGGCAGACCCCATGTTACTATAACCAGTTGTGTTAATTGTATCACGTCGGGAAATTTATGCTTCTTATAAGTACAGATCTGATTGCATTATCATGAAATTTTCGTTTAATACAATCAGACTACATTGAAGGGATTGTGATTATGAAGTACATGAAATATGTTAGAAGATAGATATTTTGTACCCGGTGCTTTCTGCCTACTTTATTACGGACCTGGCGTGACGATATAATAGTATGGATTATTTAAAGCCCTTAAAAATGTTACCATTAGCAAATCGTCAGTCTACTGGCGCTCTTAAGAATAAAAAATCTCAACGGGCCCACGTCTTCACAACGTGAACGAGTACTGCAATGAGGCTAATGGGAATAGCAATAGGCAGTGATGAGCGAATTAAGGGCCTCAATTACTTGCTGTAGCACATCGCATTTGTTTTGGTTACTTTTTGTTAGCAGTTCGTAGACTCCTCGTAGTAACGAGTCGGCTAATGCTTTATCTCTTTTTTATTTGTATTCTGCACAGTTCTAGATTATTTTAGGGGTACCTATTCGTTCTGTTGTCTAACAATGCTGTAATAATTGTATCCTACATAAAAATATAACTGTGAATTATTGATTATTTAATAAAAAAAACTATTTTATTAAATAATCAATAATTCTATTATTGCGTCTATAAAGCCATCTATAGCGCTTATTTATTGTATCATTATGCGTATGTATATTTTACTTACCAATGATTCACCTACCATGTAATACATATCTTTATCGCGTGTTGAATGGGCTTTAAGTGCACCTTTAGTTTATTTCGTTACCTTAGTTTGAGGGGTTACATTTTTCTAATAATAACGAAATAATTGTAGAGCATAAGATGAAACTACACAATATCTATGAGCGCTGCAGCAGATCGCCGCAAACCACAATACAATTCAGTAGCAAACGTGATCGCATTTAATGATTCCAAATTATTGACCGTGTAGCGTTTCGACTGTGCGAATGGCACGCGCGATGGTAATTAAAATCTAGGTTATGTAGCATCAAGCGTTAGCGATGTGTTTGAATCTGTTTTGGACAGGAAACGCGCTTCGCGCTCCGTCCAATGGGCCATTTCGTCTCATGAGTCTCAATTTAAGCGCAGATTAGCTCGATGCAGCGCTGTAAAACTAGCGCTTTACCAGCCAACATGTTTTGAGAATTACTGTGTACGGACATGCGGGACGAACCATACTTAGCGGTGTATAGCGCTACTCTTTCGTTATAGAGGGAAGAGAATAATCAAGCAGCAAATGAATATAGCTGTAATATACAAGTCGACATTACATCTATAATTAATCATCAGTTTAAACATTTTAAGAAAGTGTCCAGTAGGTAAAAGAGAATGAAAGTTGGTAAAACAGTTCGACTCTGATTCGTTTAAAGAAATTAAAACCACATTGAACGAACGATCGATACTAAGAAAATATAATACAAGTAATACATATAAAGTGATTTTTTCATGTTCTGCATCCCACACTGCTATTAAAAGCCATCGCAAAACGAAATTAAAAATTCGTAGCCCGAACACCAGTCTGTAGATAACTCTAATCTCTAGCATTATCTCCAAATTGAAACATCTATCTCAACTTACGCAGTTATTACGGGAATGTAAATATGTATCAAAACGCTATCAAGACTGAATTTCGCAAAGCGAGCCAGGAAACGTGACGCGAAATTATATTATGCTGAACATCGATTCGTTTCTAAGTGGAGTGGAGTAGAAGTTGCTTTCACGGTTGGTTATGCATTGATTAACGTCAAACGAAACGGTGGTACTACAGCAAATACATATAATGTAAGGAGTTGTGTAACCATAATACTATGACAAAATTATTGAGTTCAGAGTAAAAATTTATAAGGTTGCGTTATGATGTGACTTTTTCATAAATGGTTACATTTTTGATTAAAAAAATTTATTGACACTGGTTTCTGTAATATTATACTAAGAATTTAATACATAATAGATTTTGATAAAATTCAAAGTAATAAATTTATTGGTTTATTAATATTATTGTTTTATTGATTTTACAATAAATTAACTGAATAATGATGAAAATCGTCATAGCTAGATAGTTATGTACGATCCGTTAAAATTGTTGACAAAATGGGTAGGTATTCGAATGAATTGTTTATTTGTTTAATATTTGATTTAATTGAAAATTTCCGCTTCAAACTTTTCTTACCTATGTCCCATAGCTGAGCACTTTAAAGTTATATCGCAAACGATGTACCAACTTTAAGAGACCCGCGTTGGTTATGGGATAAGGACCTCTAATGGCAAATTTTGATGATCATCGCAAAAGCCATATCAAGCAGACTACCCCAGTTGTTATCGTTAGGCAGTCGTTTAACCTTTCCCGGGCCCTTTCGGGCGTAACCCGTTCCAGTGACAACAGAATGTGTACAAGACTAATGTGGCGAATGGTGCTTCAGGTCTCCTTACAGCGGCGATGGACCCACAGCCTATCAGTTTTATGTGAAATAATTTGAAGAACATAAATAAAACACTCATATATATATGGATGCTATACAAAACGGTAATATATAAACGATGTGCCTGAGATTTAAATTATTATTCATTTATTTAAATTTAAATTCAATTGAAAATTAAAAATGTTGTTGTTGTTCGCTCCTCTTTCATTGGTCCACTGTTGGACCGCGTCTCCTCTCATCTTGAGAGGGATTTAATTAAATTAAAAATGAGTTATGTTAAATTATAAAATAAATAATAATGCATGTTAGATGCATGTATCTATATGGTATTTTACAAACACAATTTCATTAACCATACTGACAATTTAACTATAAATCATTACTAATATTTTGACTATAAAATTAATGCCATTTGTTCTGTCGCGTCAAAACGAAGCTACGGATCGGGTCGGTATTACGCTTAACAGCAGATTTAACTTCTTCGTTTTCTTCTTCTACTCAACTAAATACTCAAAGAAAAAGCATTTTTTCATACTTCTACGTGTATACTCGTATGCATTTATCTACTCGCTTCCAGTAGGTATACGACGGGATCATTTGCGTACGGAATGGGTTGTTTACTTAATAACATCTCGATGAATCTATATTTATCTTCCATTGGAACATTGTTGTTGCAGAATAAAGGGAGTGACCGATAAAACACATTCGTTGCCAATGTTTTCGATCATACTACGCGGAGAGAAAAAATAGCTTTCACGTCAATAAGAATTTTATACTATAGGTAGGTATTACAATATTACAGTTTCTTAATACTATAACAATGTATTACAATCTTTGACATTTGTTATCCCTTATAGATGTCGCTACTATATTTGTAACCTTGCCATTTTTTATTTCCGATTTTAATATGACAATGGATATCAACAAGTGCTGATAGTTTGGCGGTTTATCGTTCAGATTATCAATCAGTCAGTTTGGAGTTCAAATCCTGTCAAAGGAACATACATTAGGTAAGTAAGGTTACATTTTTTTTTTATTTAAATGTATGTACACGGAAATACATAAGACATACAGACCAAGAAGAAAAAGGACGGCACAAAGGTAGATTTAATTTATATCATTTATTGTAGCTCAAGTCTACAGGTATGTTATTCATCAACACCCTATTACACATATTTGTATAACTACCTGGCGATATTAAAAAATATAAGGATAATACAAAAATAAAGGTTTTCATATTAAAACTAGAAGGAGTGATTTTTTTTTGAATCAGTATATAACTGACCAATAAAAGCCGGCTAGAGGCTTACCCCGCATCAATATCCTCTCGAGTTCCCTCACAAGCCCGATTCAAACATGGAACTTTTTTATGAAAAGCCTTTTCGGTACGACTTATCTTTGTTACCGAGTTGACATCATTTGGGCCACGTAATCTACGGATAGACGGGGAATTTTAATTTACGAGCAGGAACGAAATGCTTAATTATAACAATTTGTAAGTCGCTCTTATATTATTTTTATTAAATGTTAGTACGAAACATATAGCCGTTAAGTAAATGAATATTTTTATTAAGAAGATAATTATTTAGTGTCTAAAATTTTGTATCTAGTTAGCATAGTTTCACGGGCCTCTTGGTTTTGGAGAGTCCGACTGCTAAACCGTAAGCCGTGGGTTCGATTCCCAACTTTTGAGGCACGGGTGACAGTGACACGGGATTTTTATATTTATAAACATAATATTATTCGGCCACACAATATTTTGCAATTACTTACAATTTTTCGTATCATTTCAAATAGTATTGACAACAATTAATATTTTTCTTTCGCAGCAACGAAAGAAACATCGACAATAATTTATTTGTAATTTTACATTCGGACGAACTAAATTGGCTAGCGTAATGCGGCTAGTGTCACGCATTCCTTTCTCACTGGTGGGCCCTTTTCTGCTATTCTTCCCTGGACCTTTCTCTTAACGCTGTCAATAACAGACCCAAACGCCTGTATATTTTTATTTTAATTATTACATACAATTTTTGATCATATTTCAATTAATGTCTATTACAGAAAATACTATGTTACACAAGCATTATAAATTAAAATTTCTTAATTTCGTTCTTTGATCTTTATGTTAATTTTAAAGCGTTGTAAGTACACGTTTAATTTTATAAAATTCTTCATATTTTAACATCAAACTTGAGTCTGTAAGTATGTAAGCTCATGGTATATTTGTTTGGAATTAAACCAAAAGTTACATGAAATGAACTGAAGATTCCCGCGTATCCGTGTACTTTCTTCTTTTCAAAGGGGAGATTTACGGGGAATACGTAAGCATCCCCCGCTATCGAGTTTCAAGCAAATATTTAAATTCAGTATTCAAGAATGATGAGTTTTGCCACACCACTCTTTTCAACATTTTACATTCCCTGACATAAAAGAAAAAGGTTTTATTAATTTTTACACGAGTTTTTGTTAATAATCCATGAAACCACAATTTTTAAAATAGTGTCCAATAAAGTTTCAAATTTTTTATCTCAAGAAGTGAAAATTCAATAAATTTATTTGTGTATTATTGATAATTTCTATTTTTTCATTCATTTTTATTTTATTTTATATTGATATTAAATTAATTAAAATCGAATTTACATACATATTCAATAGCTATAACAACAATGTTGGTTTTGCACACAAATGAAGCCCTGGATTCATTTTTATTGAATATTCAAAAGTCTGAAAAGTATAAAGCGAGCCGCAAGAAACCTTTTATGAAACGAATTCCACCTCATTTCCTCTTCGAGCGAATGGAAAATGAAGGTAGTTTAAAAAAATACTTTGCAGTGTCCTATTCTATGTAAGATTCTCTTTATAGTTTAACGTTAAATAAATAAAGCTTGTTATCAAGTCTTTTGTGTCCTTTTCTATACGACGCCGGCGCAGTGAGTCATCAGTCTGTCGCCAGGCGGGAAATTTATTTCAACAATTAATAATCCTCTTTTTACTTGCATCACCTTCACATGTAACGAGACGGTCATTACAGTTTTTGCTTAGCAACATTGTAGGTGATAAGTTCTAGAAAGTTTCGATTCTTTCCGATTATTTCAATTAATTCTACATCTTCTTGATTATATGGTACTTACTTGCAACCCGCAACCCGCAACTTAGCTGAGAAATGAAGTGACTGAAATGTACTTAGAATGAAACATACAGAATGTACAAAAAGTGCATAATGTATAGTCTCAAAGGCTTATCTTTTGTCGCTTTTCGAAGCTACATCTATTAATTGTAGCGTAGTAACAATGCATATTACAATTGCAACCGCCTTAGTCTGAAATTTTCAAACTTATCCACTATTCTATTCAAAATAAAGAGTCGATAGTAAATTAAACTCAGTAAGAGCGAAGCATGCTTCAATTTCGTTTCTTACACGTCTTGAAGCCGATCGCAGTTTGATGGAGTTTCTTTGGAAATAGTTGACGCAACATCTGAAGTTTCTTTACTCGTTTCACTTGGAGAGTTTTAGTGCATTTTGGAATATTGAAAAGAGATACAAGATCACTTTTAACATTGATTTACTTTTGGTTACAACTGCCGTGGCCTAAAGTATGGCTTAAATTACAGGGTATCATGAAAAACGCTAAAGCATGAATATTATGTAATTATTCTAAATTATGTACAATGGCAATCCGATTCAAAATTGTATGAACCTTTGAGGACATTTGAGTTATTTAATTTGAAAAAACCACTTACTAGTCTAGCCGGAGAATTTGAACCCAGACTCCCCGGTGTGGTAGTATTTCAAACCACTAGGCTATCACTGTTAAGTATTACTTAAATAGAAGTCTGTTACTATACCCAGACATCGAAACAATTGTACTCAACGCAAATGTTTGTCCTGGATGGGAATCGAACCTACAACCTACAGTTCAGCAGCCAGGGCTTCTTTCTAACAATTAGACTATGAGCCAGTCAAATAAGAGAATTAAAAACATTTACCTATATAAGGCATCTCGACTTCCGCGCCTTTAACATACCACCCTTAGGCGCTCTTGCCTATTTTATCACCCAGCTGCGAGTAAGTATATCATCAAGTTCGCGTCGAGAGTATTTACTTTGATTCATTCTGCTGCAGAGCTTTTTTACGGGAAATCAATATCATTAAGACCGAGGCTGTTTAGTACCAACTTCATGTGCCGAATGGTGTATTTTCGAAATGACAAAACGTAATATTAAGCTTAACTTGTGAGCCTGAAAGGAGAAGAATTTTGAGAATATTCAGCCGCTAGGCTGCACATTGTTTTTAATCTGAGAACTTGTTACAGCAGTTTTAAAACATTTTGCTCAAGTTGCTTAAGTCAAACTTATCATCAGGTCGGTTCTTGAGTTATCCTTAATTAGATAGCTGCAACCCTATTCCATTCCGGTGTGGGGCATGGGTCTCTCCTGTAACTACGACAGGCCTTAAGTTACCACGCTGACCCATTTCGATTTGATAAAGATACGGGTTAGTGGGCAACCCGTCTAAACAATGTATGTGTGTTTTGAGCTCATTACACGTAAGAAGATAGAATTATACGTTGATACGATGAATTCAGTTCCGTCTCTGAATTTATAATGAAATTCATGCTTCTGAATTGCAATTAGCCTTCACAAAATAAAAATAAAACTGTCTTCGAAAAACACGATTTAAATAAAATAAGGAACAATTAATTGGATCAATTGAAATTTATTTCTTTTTAGAATTAATACAATTAACTACTACTACTATCATAATATGATATATGATATGATATACATATTATGTAATTCCATACATATCACACTAGTACTATCATACTTCCAGCATAATCATTTTCGCTGCGCTGTTTCCCCTCTCCTTTCATCACTTCGTTATCGTGCCACATAAATGTATGAAATTTGATGTATAAATACACAAAGTATTCTAATTACCAGAGAAAAAATTGGAAAAGTAATGGTAAATGGTTTCTGAGTTATGAGAATTTTAAAATCGCCCATTTTATTACTGACTGGCTCAATTATTCAAAACCTTTATTTAAGGTAGGACGGATAAGGTAAGGTATATTTTTTGTAACTTAAGGGTAATCATATAGAATGTAAAGAGGCGAATAGCTTCCTCCATACCAAACTAAACAGTTCCGTTTCAGTATTTCAAAATTTCTTATATTTTTAATAAAAATGAGAAAGACTCATCAAATATGCAATTGAAAACGCGACACCCTTTCGCCAAGTTTAATTTGCAACCGAACTTCGACCTGCAACGAAGTAACGATACGCTGTGAATATTTAAAAATGGCCCGGCATTTTTATCAGTAAGCACAATTAATAAAATACAGCCTTATAAATATTCATCGGCGTAAAAAGTTATACATGTCTACTTTTTTCAATTAATGAAAGCTATATCAATGGACTCATGAATTCCTGGTAGAGATGCCAACATTATCCTACTGATGGCTGCTAGCCTACTACGAGTATTACTGTCTACTAATTTGAGGGTAGTTATATCGTCATGAAATCAGTTTTAAACATTTAAAATGTTCGATTGTCCAGTTCGGTTTAAGTCAATCGTAAGGGGCTGGAAAGGACTGCAATTTCAACATCTAATACACAGTATTAAACGGCGGTTTGAAATAGAGGTTTTACGCCTAATTTCATGCCACATTCAAACGCCTTTGCTTTCGAACCTCAATTTCAAACCGCCGTTTAATATCGTATTACACAGCTATTAGACATACACAAATTAGTGTTCATTTGTTCCCAAAGCAAACTCATCCAACACCCAACCGCGCCCTTCATCGTTCAACTTTGTCGGAGTTACGAACGTTACAAGTATCCATTACAAATTTATCTATGTATTATCTTTAGAGGTCACTAAACCTGCGCAATGTTATAACGTCTTTGCTTTGACTTGGTTAAAGTCATCCGACAAAAGCGGGTACGAACACAAGCGATGATTACATAGTGATTCTGATTTCACTCTCTAACTCCAGTGGTCTAGGTTCAAATCCGTGTATTTTATGAAAAAAAGAATTAATATCACTCGATATAATAGTGAAGGTTAACAAGGAATCTTTAGAGTTCTTCAAAAT